>VYZS01019726.1:0-26808 GCA_013400695.1 Neodrepanis coruscans | reverse complement strand
TCCTCTCAGTAGGAAGGCTTAAGCTCATCCCAAAGGACACTTTGAATGTTCTAGAGACCAAGTAGAGATCATGACAGAGAAACAGAGCTTCCTTTGTAACTGTGCATCAAAAAGAAGATGATTGCTTTTCTTTGTGGTATCATCACTCATTCATGATGTCCAATAATTGTTTTCTGACAGTATAGATACAAAATTTATTTACAATAAAAACTGCAGTCTAGTCTTCCTAACTAGGTTAACCCTTAAACACATGAAGAGTAAGTAAGTTAACACAAGCTCTTTGTTATCAATACTTTCTTTTCAAATGCACACCTTTTTCAAATAATCAATAGAACCTTCAACACTATCCTTACTAAAAATCTTCAACCTATTTATTAATAAGCAACTGAATATGGGAGTATATCCATAAAGAAACACTATACAGAATTAAGACCTGCCCAGCAAAAAGATACTTGACTTTAAAGTTAAGGGCTTTTTGCTTGAAGTCACAAATGTATCTGTACAGTCCTATATTGTATATAGCTTTGCATCATTACATGCTTTACTATGCAGAAGTCATGTTTTAAACACCCAGTGATGCAAACAAATCACCAGGAACCTGTCTCTCTTGAATTTGGTCAGAAGAAAATTTGCAAAGCCCTACAACACAAACGTACCATAACTAGACAATCTAATTTATAATTTGTTAATATTAAAGGTTAAAACTGAGAAAGAAATACAACTGAGAAAAACAGAAGAAAACCATGATGTTAATGCCAATCAATATGGTAACAGCAAAGGACATAAAACAGGAAGGATGTAACAAAAAAAGTAATGAGTGTTTTTGAAAGGCTGTAAACAGATTTCTCCATTTAAACCAACTACTAAGAGATCTATAACAACACTGTATTAAAAATAAATGGAAACATAAAATTAAAGATATTACAAAACTTTGCAAAAGTAATGGTAAATAGCTTAAGAAAGAAAAACATTGTGATAAAAGTAAAAATAATGGAGATTATTTTCTTTCCTCTTGCAATGGANATACACTAGTTATATAAATGAGAGCAAAGCCATAATCTCAGACTGCCTGGAGACTCAGGAGACAGCACAGCATTAATACAACCCTATTTTTGTTTACATTCTCTCCTGTATCCAGAAAACCTTCATCTTTTGTTGAAATTAATGCTTCATCTTTTCAGTATATATGGACAAGTTCTTTTCTTACTCCTTCACCTAAACATTACACTAGCCACAAACATGAACTTTTCCCTTCAGTTTTATTTCACAGTAGTTCATCCTGTAACAGTCTGTACTTCTTCCAACCTCCAACAAAACACACAACTTAGTTGGTGAAATAAAGATTTTCCCTGATCAAAGTATGCTTTGAAGTGATTTAACAGTACTCTAAAATCCTTCACTGTTAATTTACTTACTAAAAGAAAATTATACAGAAACAAGTCTTCTGTGACAGACTTTCAAGCTAAGAATAGCAAAGACAACCCATTTTCTGAAGTAACAGTTAGCTGCTTTTAATTTCTGGAGGTCATGGAGGGAATCTAGAACTGCATATAATGCTATTTTAGCTCATGCAATGAGTAGACCTACCAGACTGGAAAAAGATGCAGTTTGTTTCCATTTTCTGAAACTGACCAGTTTTATAAGGAGAGAAAGTTTTTCTATACTTCTACTAGCTTTTATTACACAGAAAAAAGTTTTCCAGCACTCACAGAAACCAAATGAAAAAGGGGCAGATCACCTACTTGTCAGTCTAAGAAATTTCTTCTAAAGAAACTAAGTTTTGCACTACAGCTTTCACTGCGTCCAAGGCTTTACACTGTGACTGGATAACTTCAAATTAATGATTTCAAATTGAGTGTGTTTTTTTGGAAATAACAGGTAACTGAGACATTGGTGAAAGAATAGACATGAAGCTAGAGTTGTTTTCCTGGTAACACAAGATGAGCTTGTCTGTACACACGCAGCAAGAAAAGACAAACTAGAGACTAGAAAATAGAAACTTGTCAGGGAAACTGAAAAAATCAAAAAGGAGTAAGAAAACAAATGGAGTATATAGGGTAGTAAGATGAAAGTATGAACCAACAGAAATGGAACCAGAAAGGAAAATCTAATCAAACTGAGCAAAGCCAGGGAGGCAAAGAAGACGTAACGAAACCAAGAGGGACTATGTGTAATTTATGAATTAAAGTAAGGCACCTGTTAATGTTACAAGTCAATAAAATACTTAGATGCTACATTAACTTAATTTCTTTGGGGTTACTGTGTCAACATGAATTTCACGCTGACTTATCAAACAGTATAGTTCGTGCTTCTAGCCTAGAAAATATTTTGGTAAAAGGGTGAAGGGATACAGGATCATAGAATCATTTAGGTTGGAAAAGACCTTTGAGACATGGGAGTCTGCATCTCATAAAGGGTTGAAGTAGAGTTTACACACTCAAATGAAGATCTTGAATATGCTCTCACTCTAGACAAAAGCAAAAACATGCTTTAAATTCTCACTTCAAAAATGCTTATTGTCTTTTCCAAAGTATTGCAGGCTAGGAACTACCCAGTAAGCAAGAATCAGAAGTTGGAGAGACACTCTAAACCAAATCACTGCAAGGTGCAAGGTAGATCGGATCAGCATGGCCTGTTCTTAATTACACATGGAAATCTTGTCACATCCCTCTCATGTGCCACTTCAGACATAGCTACCATGTGACCTACAGAAAAGGAAAGGGTTACCAGTTTCTGGTTTTGCCACAAAGTAGATGACACGGTAAGATTTGATTTCTGCCTGTATCTGAACTGTGATTCCTGTGATTAATGCAATCTGCCTTCCAAGAAAGAGTAATGGTTCATTAAAATGATAAGATCCTGATAGGGAAAACAGACCCCCCATATCCTCATTCACTGGTGTGAAGTATGAACATTTCCACAGAGTGTACATAAACAAACATTATTATAGTTGTTTGCTTCTGCTATTTACTATGAAAAAAGAATGATCTTCTTGAGTCTTCTCCTTGACTTTAAATGTCACTGTGATACACTATTCTTTTAATGAATAAGAATGGCAACAAGTTAAACAAGTCTTGTAGTTCAGTGTGATTAAGGAAGTTAATTGCAAGGATAAAGATAATGGCTAGATTACTGAATCATATGAGCATTCACAGTATTGGCTTTCACAGGAAATTTAGAGTGTGGTTTTCCGGTCAGTTTAAACTGATCTAAGGCTGCAGTTATCAAAGACAGTCATGTCACTCCTCACCCTCATGTTTTCACAACTCCCACTGCAGTGACTAACAACTGCAAGGCAGCACGGTGCCAGAATAATTTGATTTACCATGCAGTTCACACATGACAGTTGCTACCTTACAAGGGAGGTGCAGAAATGTGCTGTCGAGGACAGTGCTGCTTTTTTGGCAACAGGGAACCAGCAAGAGCAAGGAAGAGTGGCATCAACAGGAGCAGAAAACTCACCTACCCACTTTGCAGCAGCGTCAAGAATGCTGCCTCCAACTCCAGTGTAAAACACACGTTCACAGACCTGAAAAGACAGGCACAACTTTCACATGCTGGAATGAGAAAAGAAAAAAACAGTCTCAAATATTGCCTTCCATAAAAAAAATATGCAGCAAAAAATGAAACTAAAAGTATAAATTACAAACAACAATCAAAAGCAGTAAAACCAAAGCAAAAGTGCAATTACATGCAACAGTTAACGAGTGCAAAAGGAAAGAATTGGAACTGAAAACAGCAGCTTGAAATAGCAGCTGTAGGCCAATTTTATTGTTTAACTAACCCTCATCCTCACATTTTGACTCAATATTATGTTTAAGTGGGATATTCTTTAATAGAAAGTTGACATAAACACACACTTGTGCTTATCACTTAACACCTCCTGAATGCTTTAGCCAGAACAGGATTAGTTCAGCAGAAAACCTGATAAATACTCCCTGGTAGGACACAGTACACTCAACTGCTTATCTGCCCCAACAGGGCACCCAAAGCAGATAAATTTTCTTGATTACAGACCAAATCAAATAAACAATAATTTGACAACTGCTTGGGAAAATATGAGATTGATTTACATTTTGCCATTGTGTTTCTGAGTGTAACAGATGATTCCCATCTTTGATTATAACCAATATTAGTAGTAAATAAGTTTGATAAGTGAACAAGTAAGGAGGTATAACTTCATTCAAACTAGGCCTATATTAGATATTTTTCACAACCACGTAACTCAGAGTGGGTTAGAAACACGTATTTATGAAGCAACTACAGGAAAAAGTAAGTTGTGTAATCCTACTCCATGCAGAATATAAAACCAAAAAAGGCTTCTGAGCCAAAAACCTATGGATGATAATGTTGAAGTGGTTCATGAGTCTTTAAAAAAAGCTTGAGCATCATTTTCCACAATTCCTGAGTCTTGTTAAATCAGAAGATATCATCTAGTACCAGAACCCCTGAATTCAACTCACAAATATAAATTCAGCTCCTGTGTTTACTGTTGTTCCTGATTTCCCCCTCTTATTAACACACAAGGAAGCCACTAACATCAGTTACAGAAAAACACACCTGCATGTACATATCTAGTCTGCTTTTGATGGTCAGAAAATTACAGTTCATACCATTACTGCTTTCTCTGAATTTTATCAGTTTAACATAATGTATTTTCCTGAAAATGCAGTAAGCTTAAAAAAGGGCCAATTTCTTTACCATAAAACAGTGCATTTCTCACAGCTTTCTACAGAATCTTTCTGATCCAAATACAAATGTTTTCTCTGTGTTTACCTTTACGTATTCTTACCCTCACTAAATAGAAGTTTTGGATCTAAATTAGCCTCCGCATTCCACAGAAATAAATTAATCCCTGTATTCCTGTATTCCATTTCTGTATTAGTGCCAATGAAGCGTAATTTTCCTTCTTTTACTCTTTTTTTTTTATGCCCTCAAAAATAAGAAGTCACAACCTGGTTTATGAAAAATTATAACTTGTAACTTGTTTAATTTTATTAGAGAGAGCAGTTTTAACTGACCTCACCTTGCATTTTGAACTAAGAAATTAAATTCTCAGAAACCACTTAGCATCTCCCAACAAAAAAGAACACCCTCAAGCCACCCCTAAACCCCATGTCTTCCTGAAGTGTCACAGGCAGAACATATTTCAGAACAGACTCAAAATTGCTCTTATCATCAAGCACCTGTACCTTTAATCAAATACATAAAAGGCTCTACTTCAGAAAATCTCTTAAAAAGCACTAAGTGGATTCACCTTTAACATGCCCATAGTCTTTTTCTTACTGTCTGAAAAGCAAGTTTATTAGGAAGGTCCTACTTTGTGATGCTAGATTTGTGCAGTTTAGGAACTACGGCTGTTTTACATGTACCATTGCTACTCGTAAAGAATGTCAACATTACGTTATATTTATTAGTACCTTAGGGCAGTACATCAACCAACAGATGCCTCCTTTTCCCTCCTTTCTCAACTGAAATAATAAAACCTTCATAAAAATTTAAAAAAAAAAAAGCAAAAACACTTTGGAAAAGAAACCCATCATATTAGTTGTATGACACCACAGGAAGAAGAATACACTCACATTAGACAGCGATTCCACAACCTAGGAGAAGAAAATAATTATATTTAAAGATAGACTGAAAGAAGACCAAACTGTATGTTGCTCATAAGCACATTTGACAGAATAATAATAAAATAGATTCATTCTTACTACAGTGAGAATTGAATTTTCTTTTTAAGTTTCCCAAAGAGCAGTTTCAAGGCAAATGTGAAAAAAAGTTGACAACAGCAAAATTATTCATTACAAAAATATCTCCAAAAAGATACTTCTTAAGACTACTTGTTTTTTGATAAACCAGTATTTAGACATGACTGTTCTTGTCAACCTGCCTCCCTACAGAGGATTCCACTACAACAGTGTTAAAGAACATTAGGAAATTTCTCGAATCACCAGAAATAAAAGAAGTCATGTTAACTATCTGATTCAGAATTCCCACACTTGAAGAACAGCTAAGATTTTACAGGTCACTGATGTACAGGGTGCAGTTTAAGTTAGTGTAACATTTACATCTTCACATGAAGTTGAAAGCATTGTCTTTAGTGAATATTTCTATTGTCACATATGCATATTTCCGTGATGGGAAAAAAAAAAAAAGAAACAGTTAAGTGCTTTACTGACATTAGGCCTGGTTAATTTCCTGGGACAGCTGAATTCCCTACCATAGTCAAGCTTCCCAGGCTTTGGTTTTGAAACACCAATAGGCGAGGTTAAAAATACCAGCAATCACATTTCCACTTCGACAGTGGTGAGGGAAGCTGGCAGTACACAAAACGAACTTGGGTTTATTACTTAGTTTCAAGGATATATCACGCCACCCCAGAAAAGGGAGCACACTACTGCAGACTTGCTAAAAATGTTTTTATCTTCCGAGAATGACAAGCTGCATAAACTTCATCCCTGTAACGACTTCGGTGCGGTCTGCAAAAACGCATTTAGGACCACATAGATAACCATCTTGATTACTGATTAACCCCGCCAAGACAGATGTCAGTTCGCTCCCACATATCCACTTCCACCAGCGACAGGACAGCGAGCAGCACTCCCACGTTTCCTCTGCTACAGACACCACCCCCAGGCTCCAGGCACAACAAAACTTCGGCGAAAACGCGAATACCCAAAAACTCACCGCGACCCTCACCCACCACTAAGAAAGGGCGAAAGGGGTTTTGTCCACGTGAACAGGGGCAGCTCTGCAGGAGAGACCAAACCCCGGCCGAGGGCAGCCCCCAGAGCGGCGCCCGCCGGGCGACGGGGGATCAGCGCCGGCCCCGCATCCCGGCGCATCCCGGGCCGCCGCCAGGCGGGGGGGAAAGCCAGCCAGGAGCACGGGGCGTGAGGGAAACGCGAGCCCGTCCGCGCTGAGAGAAAAGGAAAGAAAAAGGAAGGGAAGGAAGCGGGACCCGTACGCCCCGAGTACCGCAAAGTTCCCCGCGGAAGCGTCCCAGCTCGGCGACGACTCCGCCGAGTCCCTCCTTCCACACGTACCTGGCGGGGCAGCCCTCGGGAATATCCCCACGCCAAGCCCGGCCCCTCCGAGACCCGGCCCCTCTCCGACACCCACCTTTCCCTTCGCTCCGCACACCCCGTGGGGCGGAGGGACCTCCCCCAGCCCCTTTCTCTCCACCCCCGGGGCTCCCAAGAAGGAGTCGGGATGTGTCTTCTCCCCGCCCTGCCCCGTCCCACCTGGCGGGACACCAGGTGGAGCCCTCAGTGGGGTGAGGGTCGGTCCCCGCGGACAGTGGCCACTGCCCGGACCGCAGCCCAGCCCAGCCCAGCCCAGCCCTGCCGGAGCACCCCACCCCCCGCCCTCCCATCACGGGGAGCGCCCGCGGGCGGGACCGTCCCGGAGCGGAGCGCGGCATGGCGCAGGCGCAGTGCCGGTCCACGGCTCCCTCCCTATCCACCGCCACTGGCCCGGCGGCGCAAGCGCGATGCGGGTGTGTAGGGGCAGGCGGCTCAAGTGAGGAGTTGGCAGCGGTGGGCACGGAACCGGCGGGGTCCCCTGAGACACCGAGTCCAACCTGTGACCGAATACCACTTTGACAAGCAGACCATGGCATTAAGCACCATGTCCAGTCCTTCCTTAAATACCTCCACGGTATCCCAGTTCCCTGGGCAACCCATTCCAGTGTCTAAATCACCCGTTCTGTGAAGAAACTCCTGTAATGTCCAACCCGAACCTGCCGTGGTACAGACTGAGGCTATATCCTCTTGTTCTGCCACTAGTTGAGGGAGAAGAGACAGATCCCCACCTTACTACCACCTCCTTTCAGGTAGTTGAAGTGAGCGATAAGGTCCCTCCTGAGCCTCCTTTTCCCCAGGCTAAACAACCCCCGCTCCCTCATCCGCTCCTCGTAACACTTGTGTTCCAGACCCTTCCCCAGCTCAATTTTCCCTCTCTGCGGTCATTCCATGACCTCAATGTCTTGTAGTGAGGAGCTCAGAGCCGGACACCGGACTCAAGGTGTAACCTCACCGAACACAGAGGGACAATCACTGCCCAGGTCCTGCTGGCCACACTATTGCTGATATAAACCAGGATGCCATTGGCCTTCTTGGCCACCTTGGACACACTGCTGGCTCATGTTCAGCTGTAAGCAGCACCTCAGGTCCTTTCCCACGGGGCTGCTTTCCAGCCACTCCTCCATCAGCCTTGCACAGTTTAGGGGGCAGCCACACCTGAGGGAGGGCCAAGTCCCTGCCATCCATCTGGGACTCCAATGTCCTTCTGCCCTGTAGATCCTGTTCCCACAGGGCACTCTGGGCGGCCATGTCCAGGAAAAGGGAAAGCTCTCTGCTCACCAGGGGCCACCAGAGGGGATTCGGGTGTGCCAGCCCTGAGCTGAGGGCTGGTTGCACTTCTCTTCTATGGGGCACAGCCCCAGCTCTCGTTGCAGCAACAGGCGACCAGCTCCTGTCGACGTTAGAGCTGCCTTTGTGGATCGTAAATTTCCTGAGCCATATGTTAAGAAAACTTCTCTGTCCAACCATCCAGAAACCACTTTTACAGTCACTCTCACACCACTTAGGCTGGGACTGAGGCACCTTCGCAGCTACACACCCCACACTCACACCATCAGACCGTGTTTCCTTAAGAGCTTGAGCCCAGGTTTCCCATAGCAGAGGCACAGACATCCAGATCCTTAAAGTAATTTAATCTTGGTGCAGTAACAAAATAACAGCTTGAGCTGGGTGCCCCCTAAGACACATGGGTGCCCCCAGGGTGTGGGACAGTGGGCAGATGCCTGGAGAAGTGCGTGAGAGGACTGTGAAATAGGGTGGAAAGCTGCTGAGTGATGCAGGCCAAGTGTGTTGACATATATGTGGTTGTGTGCTGGGTCACATGAGTTGTTTCTGCATCCTGCTCCCTAAAGGTGGACACCCAAGAGCCGGAGGTACCGTGGAGACACCAAGTGACTCCCAGATGAGACATCTGCATGTCATGAAACTGCAAGGAATTGCGTACCCCTGTTTGTGTCCTGTGTAGGGTGGACTTTAAGGACCTCTCTGAGGACCTTTTCTGAGCTTTTTCATTAAAGAAATGTGTAGCCTCAATCGAATGAATAACAGTCATATGACAGTTCTTGATATTGTCAGTGTCCATAATGAGTCTGATAGACTTAGATTCCTTAGATTCCTAAGAATATAGGAGTATTTAGAAGTTTTCTTTTTTGTTCCCCCATAAACTACAGGAGCAAGAGAAATCATCATGATCAAAGAAGTACTTTGGGGAGTAGTCATTTAAAAAAACTTGTATTTGAATGAGTTATGATAAAAGAAGAATACATATGTATCTTTTATAGATATTCTGAGAATATACATACATGCAAATGAGAATATACTTATATGTTATATATTATATATATTAGTAATTATATTTTCCTTATATGTATATAAAAATTATGGATTTTTGAAACCTTTGAAAGAACTTTTCTTTAGAGGTCAGATTGTGAAAAATGCCGTACAGTTTCATCCCTTGGCACACATGTTTCTTGTTACAAGTTCAATGTACAATATAATTTAAAAATACTATAAGGGTTCTCCTGTAATTGCTCGGCATACTATAAAAATAGAAATAAGTGTGTTTCACCAATAATCTAGACTCTGCTGCCATTGAAGAATGCTTTTAAATTAACTTCCAACTGCAATTCACAAAGCCAATAGAAAATTTGATAGATTGTTATAATAGAAAAAGAAAATAAATCCTTTGTGATATGGCCTGTGAGCTGATTGTTAACACATGCAGAGAACAACAGAAAGGAAGAAAACTTTGATCATTCCCCTCCTGGGAGGGAAGAGTGACGGGGAGAGACACGGAAAGAGATAATGTGAGAGAAAACTCTTCCAGGAAGAAAATGTGAGCTCTCATAGTTCTACTCCTACTTGCCTGTAACTCTCTTTGTGGTTTTGTTTATTTGTTTGTTTGGGAGAGTTTATTTGTTTGTGAGTTTGTTGTTTCTTTCTAATTGGGCCACTTATTTTACAAATTCTTTTCTGCTTTCTTATCTGGTTGGTTATGTCCGTTGCTTTTTCTCCTTTCTTATTACTTTAAATTGTATTCTTCCTGGTTCATGTCAAATTCGTGTTTCCTGCAACTTTAGGGAAGTCTGTGGAGTTGTGCTGCCTGTAAATGAGGTATGCACAATTGTGTTGAATGTATATGTTGTGTTTCAGCTGTGTCTTTTGTAGGGACATATAAACTGAATTATGGTCTTGTTTACTTTAAAGAGGTATATAGTTTAATTTAATTAAATAGATCTTTGAGCAATAACAGAGGTCTGAATGCACAGATCCAATTATAGCATCAGAGCCTCAAAGCACAACTACTCAGCGTACAAATATGATTAGACAGACAAAATCAGTCAACCGGATCTATTTTAAACAAACTCTGTTTATTTGTTTTTAGCAGCACAGCATTTTATTGAAAATTACTTGTCTTTGAGGTTATCATATCAAGTTTAAAGAAACGAACACCTGTGGTATTTTTCTCATTCATATCTTTTTGATATTCCCCTTGTCGGTATTGCTAACGCTTACACTATGAAGACAAAAAAAAAAAAAACCCTGACCTTTTCTTCTGTTTTGCAATTGTAACTGTAATTTCAATACTATATGTTTTTAAGTTGGAGGTTTTTTACATTAATTAGTAGTTGGCAGATAGAAGTTCTTCTAAACCACCTTTATTCAAAGGAGTACTGTCCTCTACTCAATTTACTCCTATTTGCTCAGAATAATTTGATACATTGTTGTTTTTCAGGTAATTCTCCTATTAAAACTTCCCAGTTCTTTGTAAAATGCTATGTGTATGTAGCTAGATACACTGTGTTTCTGAGAATACAATACAGTACAATTTCTAGTAGGAGCTTCTTTGTTTAGTTTCCTGGAAAAAAACATAGGAGATTTCTTAGCAGGGTAGTTGTGGACTGGGTCGTTCAACTTTGCTCCAACTTGACAATAGAAGGCTTTCACTAGCAACTGTAGCTCAAGAAATAACAGTCCTGATGAAACATGACAATTCACTGCAATTCGCCAGCTCTTCAGCTGTTCTGACACAACCAAGGTCATTCCACAAACATTAAAATGGTAGCTCCCTCCACATTTTTTTAAGGTCAGTCTAGTAGTGCAGTGGAGTAGACATCTGGAAAGAGCAGCTGTGTGCTTCCACGGGCTTCTCTGATTTCCTGCGCCAGCTGGCAGCTCATAGTAGGGTATGGCTTTCTCCGCAAGACTGCCTACTGCACTGAGAGTCAGCAATACAAGTTACATCTTTGGCCCTACTGATCCCTTCTGGAAAGAAACTGAAGATGCTTTTTCTGGGCAAACAAATGAACCACTCAAAGTGACAACTAGATGTTGTGATTTAGCATTCTCTGTTTTTTATTAAGGGGCCTGATGCATTGCGGAAACTGAGTGCACAGTCTTAGCAGAATTTTGCCAGCAGGGAAGAAAATGTAGAAATTGTTTTGCTAAGATACTAAATACTTTATTTATTAAAAACCTAAGTTTAGTTGAGACTGAAATTACTGCATGGCCATGGTTCAAGAGCAGCTATTTTTGGAGGTGTTGTTTTTGTTGCTTTGTTTTTTGTTTGGTTTTTTTTCTGGGAGATAAACTTGGGAAATTTCTATTCAGCTGGTAAGCATGAGAATGTGTTAAAATATATGTGCTATTGCTGTAGTCATGCCTTAAGTTACCACTAAAGAATTTAGTTGTACTTCTTCACTATAAAATCTGAAATATCCTCACATGCAGAAAATGTGTTTGTAGTTAGGACTCAGCTACCATTCGAGGTTATGGTTCATCTCCTGATTTCAATGCAGAATCATTCTAAGACCACAGTAAACCTTAACAGCATTTATTCGAAAACAGCAACAAAATAGTATTTGTCTGTCTCATGGAACGCACTAACTAAATTACCAGTGCTGGAAACAACATAGCTCACCTGTTAACTATTGCCCAATCAATTTGGCTGCCAAGATCTTTTGATACTGTAGAAGGTGGCAAAAGGCCAGGTGAGAACAGTAACAGTCTGCAGCTGAGGCTGGATATAAAAAGTCTTAGGGGATGGTGTGTGATATTTAGGAATGGCAGAAATTGAAATATATTTTAATTGTGCCTGTTGATACCAAATTTGAATTTGTTTCCACCTTAAGATAAACACTGAAGTGAGATCAAACTTGTGTTTTAAAATTCCAATCCAAAACCAGATTGCGTACAAGAACTGTGTGTAGAACTGACAGAATCTGTGAAGTTGTGAACATACACACACCCCCTCCCCGCCTCAGTGAGATAAATACATTTTTGTTTTTGGAGGAAATATTTGGCATTGAGCAGTTCAGAGGAAACTCAGAATGTAACCCCAAATCCAGGTTTAAGATCAAAGGTGTCCATTTGAATCACAGAGCAGAGGATCGGGAGACAAAAGATAGGAAGACAGTAAGAATGGGACTTGCTGTTCCACCTCTCAGGGTAAACATTTTTCAATGCTGATAGCATAGTACCAAACACTTCCTTTTGTGTCTGACTGTTTTGAGACACCCTTTGTCCATGAGAAAAAAAAATCTACTAGGACTACAGCAAGTATGGCAATAAAGAACTAATTATTAGTCCTTTTTGTTACTCTTCTCCCAGGACCCAATCAGTATGAATTTTGGGTGTGTAGGTAATCTGGCAGCTGTTTTGTGAATCCATCAAAAATGGTGGCATGTTCTCAATCGAATTCACAATATATGCCTGGAGTTGATCAGGGAATATCATACTTTGTTTCCTATTGCATTTTTATTATTATGAATTGGGTTACTCATTGCCACCATTTACAGACCTATTGGATGTGGCAGGTGGGAAAACCATTTAAGGACTGCTATTAAGAAGAGCTCCCAGAGGCAGAAGTTACTGTTCAAATTGTATGGACAAGTGGAACTCTTTTAGGAATCCAATTCTCATTTTTCCATGGGATGCTCAGGTAGCAATAAGAAGAGCCTGTTTCTCAAAAAAAGTTTTGAGGTGAGCAGTGACACATCAAGGCAGGTGGAAACCTCAGCAGCAGGGCACTGTCCAGAGGCAGGTGAGCAGACCTGAGTGGTGACTGCAGCAGGTCCTATTGACATTCTGGTGAGCATCATGCAAAGAGGAGTTAACATGCCAGGTCCAAGGTGAATCCAGGAAATCTAAACAATGATTCAGGCGCAGCAAGCTAGGGGCAAGTGCATCTAAGATCTAACTCAGGCAGACACTGAAAAACTGGGCATAAGGTTAAATGGAGACTACACTCAGAGAGTGTAGATGGAGGCTGTGGGAGGAGCTGGTGTCAGGGGTCTCCCTCCAGTGCTGTGTGTTGTTATGAGTGTCCTGGTTTGGACACTAGGGGGCGTTATCAAGTGACAAGAGAGTGATTAGAGAAACAACAACAGAAAGATTTTATTTAACAAACAGTAAACCCAACAATAAAACGCAAAGAAAACAAACTGTGTTCCTTCAGGCTGGCTGCTGGGCTGTTGGAACAATGAAAGGAAGGGAGGCTGGTCTGTGGATGACACTGGTCCCACTTCGGAGCTGCTGGAAAATAAGAGAGTGAGAGGAAACCTGGGGAGCCCAAGGAGAGAGATACCACTGCTGGGAGCTGCATGGTCCTCAGCACTGCATTGTCTCCAGTGTGGACCCAGCTGTGCTGCTGCCCAGGCCAAGGGAGAGAGATGAGAGGCAAGGGAGCAGAGCCAAGATGGAGCTGGAATGAAAGCTGAGCCACAAAGGAGAAGCAGGACTTCCGTGCCTGCTGTTTTTGTAGAGTGCCTGTTCTCACATTTTCTTGGGGCATCCTTCTGGGGCAGGCTGCCTCTTCATTGGATAAAGGCACTGGATGCCGCCCCCTCCCTGAGACTTCACCACCAAGCAACATGGTCTTTGATGACTTCTTTTTCCCCATAGTTCTAAGGAATGAAACATTTACTTCGTGTATAATTGTGTTTCCATAAGGGTGAGAGAAGGTCCTCACTGAGGGTAGTTAGATATTTCTGATAAGGCTATTAAAAGGTGGTCAACATTTGTCAAAATCATAATTTGTAGCAGCTCTGTTAATGACTGCAATGTTGATCTGCTCTTTCTTGTACCCATTCTCTTTGGGTTGCCCATTCTTTGGGCAGGGAACATGCACTCTGTGTTTGCTCAGAAGCTGTCCCAGCAGGACTTAGCCTTTAGTATATTACAGATAAGCAGTGGAATGAAATGGAATAGAATAGAATAGAATAGAATAGAATAGAATAGAATAGAATAGAATAGAATAGAATAGAATAGAATAGAAGTATTTCCTTTGGAAGAAATCTACAGTGATCATCCTGTCCAGTTGCCTTGCCTCTTCAAGGCTAACTGAAAGTTACAGCATTTTGTTAAGGCCATTGCCCAAATGGCTCTTGAACCCTGACAGACTTGGGGCATTGACCACCTCTCTAGGAAGCCTATTCCAGTATTTCATCACCCTCTTGATAAAGATAGGTTTCCTAATGTACAGTCCTGTCACTGGATACCAACTACTCATAAGAAAGGCTAGTGAAACAATCTGCCGTTCTCCTTGAAGACTTGTATTTCTGCTTCTTCCTGAAAACTATATGATGACTGAGAAACTTTGTCCAGCAATTGCAGTAAGCAGTCTCTTTACATGCTTCTTCTGGCATTTCTTGGTGTTCCTTCTTCCAGACAGCTTAAAGGAGGAATATCTGCTGAGTATTTATTCTGCATTGTTTTCAAGTACAGGTATCATTTGACCATGGTATGAAGACTTCAGATTAAGACAAAGTGCCTCATTTCAGTTATAATATATTGGGATATCAGAAGCCCTTTACAGCCTGAAGCAGCAAAAAGTATAGCATAACAGAGTGGTCTATGGTATTCTGCTATAGATATAGCTGGAATTATATAATGCAATGAATGGCAGTCATTTTAGTCTGACTTATTGTAATGGTAGTGCTTTCAGTACCAGAGCCTAATTCTGCAAGGCTTTTGCATAGAGATCCAAGGATTTAGTTCAGGCTCTATGAGATAGTGAATCAAAGTTACAAAGAGTTAATTTCTGAGCTGGGGACCTTGTGTTAGGTCCTCAAATTGTTTTTGTTCCTACTTCTGGTTTCAGACTGTGTTTTCAGAACATATAAGATACAGTCAGTTGTAGCAATGATGGATTTCCCTGTTTTCGAGAAGGCTTTGAGGGGTATTGTGTCAGAAACTAGTTAATTAACTATAAGTTTTCCTTGTATTATTGTTGTAAAAGTGGCCGCTTGGCATGTTGTGAGGATGGGCAGGGAAGGTGGCTAAAGCAAAGGTAGTGCACAGTTGTAGACAAAGAGGGACAGAGACAAATGATTTACCTTAATTTCTCATGTTCAGGAGGGAACACCTGTCCAGCACATAGTATTATTTCAGCTGATGACTTATATCTTTGTTTTTTTGCTGTCAAGAATGTGCCTCTGGGATTTATTAGATGTGCTCTTGCTTTGAAATGGAAAAGTATGTGCTAATAACATAAATGGAATTAATCTATGGATACTCTTACCAATAATTTTTAAAATGTTTTGCCCATTTTACTCACTCTGCAAATTTCCTCAAGCACACTGTGCAGAAGTGCCATCACAAATTGCATGGAAACATCTTCAAATTTCACCATTCCAGTTGTTGCAAAGGATTATAACATTTGTTTAAGTCTAATCATACTGGGGAAAAAAAGCAGCCGATTAGTGACTGCCTTCATAATTCTAAAGCTACACAGAAATTTCACTTTTCAGAAGAAAAATGCAAGAGAAAATGCCTCTTGAGAAAGTGCAACCAGAGGTCATAATATGAAAGAAACTACTTTAAAACTTTTCTAACAGTTATACTATTTTGATGAGTATTCTCTGCACCTTATAGGCTGTCTTGCATGCCACCTTTGTTTAGTCTCACTTTAACAGAGTTCCCCACTTGTACCTGCTTTGAAATATATTTTATGATGCATGCTTAATCAAGAAGTGCATTGGTATATCACAACTCTACTTATCTCTGCTGCTGACAACATGACAAATGCTGAAATCTGGTCTTTTTTTCTATGGTGTTTTTCACCCTATTGGAATGCTTCTTTTGTCTCATTCTTTGCCCATCCTGTAGTCAATATTCATACTTACGACAACACCAGCTAAATAGAGCTTCCTGAAGAAAATGACAAGGAGAGCAACACTAGGTGGCTCACAAGGTGTTTAAAGTATGTATAATTTGGTCTGTACAAACAGTCACTGTAATCTCATGCTTCTCATGCTTATGTTAAGGTAAGGTTACTTATTGAGCCTGCATAGTTCAAAGCTGTAAGAACACTTTCTACCAATTTTGATAGAAATGAGAGTGCCTCATTTTCAAAGGCATTGGGAAATGAGAACAGTGATATTTGTGCTTGGCACTGCCCATCTGCAGTCAAGCTCAGCATATCAAATGAAAGAAGAATGAAGCAGAAGGAGTATTTTTAATTAATTTTCATGTTTACATTGGCCCTTCAGTTCTTTGTATGCCCAAGTACATGAATGTAGAAAGGGGACGCTGCACCTTAGTTAATATGTTACATAGTGAGATTTTTCCTTTTTTTTTGTCAGCCTAGTTTTTATGGTAGTTGTACTCACAGGTAAGTTATTAGAGACTTATTAAAAAGCTTCACTTTGAAGAATGTAATGACTGTATTACAGCTTTTTGTTTTGGTTGTCTCTGGACTTGTTGGCTTTCTTAAAAACAAAAATTCCGAGATCTGCGTCAGTGAGATATCAAACAGAAATAAGAAATTACACATGGCCACTTGGCTTAGTCATACATTTTTCTGGCCATCTGCATTTAGTTGTGCTGTTACAATTAGTGTTCAACTTCTTTTGAAATAGGTTACCTTGAAGACTATAGGATAGCTATTGCTTTTCTCTTTTTCCCCTTGGTTTTCAGTAAGATACATACATATGCTAAAGTATAGAGAATCCACAAACTGAATACAGCATGTAGTCCTTACCATTACTTCAACGTGGAAATGTATCTAAAATAGAAATAGACTGATAACAAAATTGCCTCCTATTTGGATGTAATTAACACAGAAAAGGTTTTGCTGACATGAGTAATGTAGATTAAGGAGCCTAGAAAAATTGCTTATCCCCATGCCTGAACATAGCTCAGTTAAATGTAGCTATACTGGTAAAAAAAAAAGAAATCTTTTTGCCACTATACAAAATTAAGTAAGTGACAAAAGTTTTATCATTGGCATGTCTTGCTTGCAAGAAGGAGAGAAGGCTTGCTTTTAGCTGCATCAGTACAGGCCTTTATTGCTTTTACAAAGAGAACTGCAGCATACTTATTTTAAAGTACTTTTTAGCTGCAGTCCCATTTCATCTGCTTTGCTTTTGTATTGTATTACAGTATTACAGGTATTACAGTAACACAGAGTTGTTGGCTTAAGATGGGCAGCCAAGACCTGCTGACTTCTGTGCTCTATCACAAAATATGCCTGGAAAACAGGTTAACCATTTTTGAAGAAAATGTGTTTGCTTGCAGAAGGTTGTGAAAGAGGTGTCTAAGCACCATATATCAATCACCTAAGGAAAAGGAAAATACAGTGCTATAAAAAGGGAGGAGCTGAACTATTTGCTTTCTTTCTAGATAGTGGAGAGAAGAGAATTCTGGTTCTTAAAAGAAAGGAATTCGGCTTCCAGTGAGCTGGAAGAAGGAACGCTACAGTAGAAAGAAATTTGGGTTCATTCTAATGGTTTTCATTTTCCTTCTTGAACTGAAAGAAATGACAGCCAGCATGGCTTCACTGAGAAGCAGATTGTGCCTGACAAATTAGGTAGCCTTCTGCAATGGAGTTACAGCAGCTGTAGCTGAGGAAAAAGTAATTGATGTCATCTACCTTGGACTTGTGCAAATCATTTGACACTGTTCCATATGACATCCTTGTCTCTAAGTTGGACAGACATAGTGTTGATGGATGCCACACTTATGGAATACAGAATTGGCTGGATAGTTGCATTCAAAGAGTTGTGTTCAATAGCTCAATGTCCAGGTGGAGACCTATGATGAGTGTTCCTTGGGGATTAGTATTGAGACTGGCACTGTTTAACATCTCTGTTTAACATCAAGCTGTGTGGTACGGTCAACATGCTGGAGACAAGAAATGCTATTCAGAGGGACATGGACACACTTGACAGGGGGCCTGTGCAAACCTCATGAAGTTCAACAAGTGCAAGGTTCTGCACCTGGGGCCAGGGCAATCTCACACAGAAGTATAGCCTGGGCAGGTAAAAGGTTGAGCACACTCAGGAGGAGAAGGACTCGAGTGCTGGCAGGTAAGAAGCAAAATGTGTCTTGGCAATGTGCACTTGCAGCCCAGAAGGCTGACTGTGTCCTGGGCTACATCAGAAGTAGTATAGCCAGCAGGTTGAGGTAGGGTAATCTGCCCTTCTACTCTGCTCCTGTGAGACCTCACCTGTGTCCATCTCTAGGCCCTCAAAATGAAGATGTGGACCTCTTGGAATGAGTCTAGAAAGGGCCATGAAGATGATCAGAGGGCTGGAGCACTTCTTTGGCAGGGATAGGCTGTGAGAGTTCAGGTTGCTCAGGCCGGAGAGGAGAAGGCTCCAAGGAGATCTTATAGCTCCTTCTAGTACCTAAAGGGAGCCTACAAGAAGGCTGGAGAGAGACTTTACAAGTAATGCTTTAGAGGGTATGTTTAAGATTTGGGAATTACTGTAGCAAGATAGCTGGATAACATGGAATATTAAGGGCCAAGAACAGTCTGTCTTTCACATGTTTACATGTTTACAAATTCTTCTTATAGATAAGTGGGGTAGTGAGACAAAACGCAGTTAGGCTTCTAGGCCAGCCAGAGGCAGGACTGGGGAACTGGGGTGGAGTAAATGTGACAAGGGACCATACTGTTTGATGTTTAGGGGACATAGTAGTAAGATGGGCTTTAGTTGGATAGTGTAATAGGTGAGCACTCTGAAAGTTATAAAAATGTAGAGATTGTTATGATTCTTTCTCAGACATCACCAGTAAAGCTGTACTCTCCCTTCATCTCTGTAAACAGTGTGTTTATCTCATTTCTTATCTCATTCCAACAGGCAACACAAGGACAAGGGGTAATGACTTCAAGTGGAAAGAGGGTAAGCTGAGATTTGATATTATGAAGAAATTATTTACTGTAGGGGTGATGAGGCACTGAAACAGGTTGTCCGGAGAAACTCTGGATGCCCCATCACTGGAATTGTTCAAGACCAAATTTGAGCAACCTGGTCTATGGGAAGATGTCCCTACCCCTGGCAGAGGGCTTGAACCAGATGATGTCTAAGGTCTCTTCCAACCCAAACCATTCTATGAATCTGTATGTCTAGAAACACTAAGCAAGCTCACTATCAGCTTTTTTTCATATGTGGGACTGAGATGTTCTGAAGGATTTAGGTGTGAGGGTTTAGGTGTGAATCTAAGGGCTTCAATCTTCCATGATTCTTGCAAACACCTTCTTTCCACCAGAAGTGGGAAACAGAGGAGCTTGGGTATGGCCAAGCTCAGTGGACAGACAGCTGAACTTCAGAGTCCAAATCTCAATAAAAACTTATGCAAAAAACTAAACTGTATCTTGGGAAGGATGTACAGAAACCTAAAATCCATAAGATCTCAGATTAGAACCTGCAAGGTGATCCTGGCTGAGGAGTCAGGCATGTAGTGCCTTACCAGCAAAGTGGTGAATGGCTAATTGAGGGTGCTGCCAGGCACTATCACTGGTCATAATTTTTAGGTCTCAGATCACAGCTAGATCTCTGTGGGCACACCTTTGTGCCTGCTCAGTGTCTGATTGAAATAATTGCACAGTCCAAGGGAGCTTTTTGTTATCATAATACCTTCAGAAACTAGTGAATACAAGCTCCCTTTGGTTTAGGGAAGAATAATATTTTATAATCTTGTAGTGTCAGCTAGGTAACAAAGAAAACTCTTTTACCAGCTTCTCCAGAGTTTGGAGGTTTGTTGTGTTTTAATCCCTCGATTTAGATTACTTTTAGCACAAATTTTATTATGTCTATTTGCAGACTGATTTTTTTTTCAACCCAATGATGCACAGAAGACACCATTTTGTATAATCCTTATGTATAAGGTTTAAGGTTTATTTTAATGAGGGTAATTAGTAATATTTGTGTGAAGCTCTTCTGCTCAGTTATGATCCTGTGCATCTAAAAATGCTTATCTTATATTCCTTACGCTCCAATAAATATTTGCTCATAAATAATACCTATAGACTGAAGTCACTGCTTCAAGCATTTGCATCACAGCTTTCTTCATTCACCATGTTTCATTGTGACTTATTACTAACTGAATTCCTTTGCCAAAAATAAATTGTTTTGTTTTATATTTGACCTAGTCTTTCTGGTATTGATATTATTTTGTTGTGCTAGGGCTGCTCTTATGTTTATTCTAACAAGGTTTCTTAATTTGAATTCCTCTTCTCCTGAATTTCAAACAGCTTGGCTTATACTTTTGTTTAGGAAAGCTTTTTTTTTTTTTTTTTTTTTTTTTTTTTTTATTTTGGTTTGCTTGTGTTTTTTGTGGGTTTGTTCTTGGGGTCATTTTTCCTTTTTCCTTTTTATTATTCTTTTTAAAATAATGTTCAGATAAGTGCTGCAATCAGCTTAGGACATATTCTCACAAATTTTCTTTGACCTGCTTATTAAAATACCACATAACTCAGAAGACAGAAATGCTAATTTCTGGCACAAATCCTGTCTTTTCTCTTTGATCTATAAAATAAATGGTCTGTAAGATGACCTCACAGGCAATTCCTTGTAAATAAAATGTGCCTTTTTGGAGACAGGTTCCTGCACTGATCAGCAGGCTGAAGGTGTTTGCCTTACCCAGTGGAAGTGTTCCCAGCCTGAGTTTTCTCTGGAACTATGGTTGGAAGAGGGGACAGCTATGTGAATTTATAGTAGCAGCAAACATTTGGCTGATCAAGCAGTGTTTTGCCTATCACTTGGGAGAACTTTGCTATTAACAAGATGAGTCTCTTAGTCTGGAAACACCCACTCCCAGTGAACCATTGTTCACCTTCTGCAAGAGTTCTGCATGGTCCTTCAAATGACTGGGCACTTCAGACACAGCACGATGTGTTTGTATGCGTGTGGAGGCGGTTGCTTCCCTTTGCAGTAGTTTGTTCTCACTTGCTTCTAGGAAAAAATGAAACTTTACAGCCACTGTTTCTACTTCTCTGCTAGATGTACTAAGGTAGTCAGCTTTATTTGCTTCAGCTTTTCATGCTCAGAATTAAATTAGGCTCCATCTTAGGTCCCGTGCTCTTCAACATCTTCATAAATTACTTGGACACAGGACTGGAAGGGGTGCTAAGAAAGTTTGCAGGGAGGAACTATTGACTTTTTTGAAGTCAGGGAGGCCCTAAAGAGAGACCTCAACAAAGCACAGGGTTGGTGATTACCATTTATATGAAGTTCAGCAAGGGGAAGTGACAGATTCTACACCTTGGATGGGGGCAATCCCGGATGTTTGTACAGACTGGGGATTGAGATGCTGGAAGGCAGTGCCACAGAAGGGGACCTGGGGGTCCTGGTTGATGGCAAGTTGAATATGAGTCAGTAGTGCCCTGGCAGCCAGGAGGGCCAACTGTGTCCTGGGAGGCATCACTAGCTGGTTGTGGAAGGTGGTTGTCTTGCTTTGCCCTGCCCTGGCACAGACTCCCCAGGGAAGTCATCACAGCTCCAAGCCTGACAGAGTTCAAAAAGCATTTGGATGATACTCTTAGATAAAAGTCGTGATTCTTGGGGATGGTCCTGTGAAAGTCTGAGTTGGACTTGGTGATCCTTGTGATCCCTTCCAACTCAGCATATTCTGTGATTCTGTGATTTAAATGAAAAATGTCAGGATAAATCTTATACTGACCTTTTCTTTGCTGAATGCAGTTACTAATGGTGTCACTGGTTGATTTACACACCAATAGGACTACATAGGAAGTCTTTTTCGGCATGGAGTATTGCTCCTAAGTTTTTTAGAGTGAGTAGGAATAAAACATATGTTGATCCATTAAAATAAGAAAGATCTAATATTCAGAATCTGCAGTAGTGTTACAAAGGAGTAACATTTGGGAAAAAAGTGAGATGTGTTAGAGACTGACTAGTTTAGTAATTCTGCAGCCTTTACTTGTGCATATATTTTTGTTCTCATTCCCATTATTTGGAAGACTAAGTTTAACGCACACACACACACACACACACACACACACACACACACACACACAGAGAATCACACACGTATATGTGCACACACATACATAAAATGCACAGCACAAGCAAAAGTTTACCTTTTTCCTTGCTGAGTTTGATGGGTTGTTCAAGTTTGTGGTAAGCTTTGTCCTGCACAATTCTGAGTTTTGCTTTTAATGAGGAATTCTCAATAACTTGCGTGACTGGTTCTTAACAGGCCTGAACAGTTTGATAGCTAGCAAAGAGGAGTTTTGCAATATTCCATTTGAAGCAGTATGAGCAGCACCAAAACTTCATGAATCTAATAGTTACCTTGTCCCTGCTGTTGCATACCAGACTGATAAGGCTTTGAAAAATGTATCAGCTGAACAAAGACATGCAGAAAGAAAGTCTTAGCAGCAGCATCTTGAGGGAAATTGAAGAAAGAACTTGCATTTTGTTTTTTGTACAGTGAATCTGATATTATCGATGTAAATCTGCAGAAGTATGAGAAGACACGAGAAAGGACAAAACAACAAAGACTGGGTTACTGTAGAAGCTAAGCCTCTAGCCACAAGTATTCTCATTCTCATTCTCATTCTCATGACTGACTTAAGATTGTTCTGAGTTACTTTGAACATCTGTGTTTAGTGAGTGACTCAGTTTTTAGTGGTAAATTGTAAAGAACTAATCTTCCCTCTGGTGCTTAAGTATTAAGAGTTACGAGGGAAAATTCCAGCCCACTTGATGCCTGTAGCAACTTTTTCAGTCGTAGACTGAAGCATAATCCTTACATATCTGTTTTCACTGGATATTAATTCAAGTGACTGACACACTGACAGAGACAGGCAGGAGTAGTCAGATTACAAAGTCGCTGAATGGTGCTGCATTTATCTCTGTGTACCGCTTGAATGTATGGGACCATGTTTTATGGTTCACAAAGATGCCCTACACTGAGATGATCCATGTATGGTATTTTCCCAGTTTGTTGTAGAGGCTGTTTTGAAGAGCTGTCATGTAAGAAACATGGAGAAGTAAGTGGTAAATAAGTTTAGCATGCAGGTCAACTTCTGGAACAAAAGATGTGCTATGTGTTTAATTTATATTGTCAGCAAGAGTAAGGGCCAAAGGTGCCAGCAATATTCAGAAAGTGAAGAGGAACATGGACTGAGCAGCTCCCAGATAAGGGAGCTGTGCTTAAGCCGACACATTGCGTGCGGTCATTTGCATCCCTGTTGGAAGGAAGTTATGTCAGCTAATCTGCAACTACTGCAGCTCACAGCCCAACATCTTGAAGATAAACTGTGTGGGTTCAGCAGTTGCTATGCAAGCAGCAAACAAAAGTCCATGATCCCTTTGCAGAAAAGGTGAGGAAGGTAACTTCACTTGGGAACCCTCTCAAAATCTAGGCTTAGGAAGCATGACACACAGTTACCTGTGACTATTTGAACAGATTTGAAAGTTGAGATTATTAAAGTTATTTGTTACCAGAGAGAAGTGATCCCAATGAAGATATTTAAATAAATCATTAGTGTTTAAATGAGAACAGTGTTAGAAGTGATTGCTCCTTTTACCCCTCAGTAGAATGTGTATAGTTTGTCTTTAGATAAACTCTCATGATCTTTTGTTGGTATTTCATTGGAAACACTGTGTCTGTCAACTGCTGCTAGTAGTACCTATTCTTTGCCATCTCTTGCCCTTTTTTGCTTGCTTAGCTAAGGTGTTCATGGCAGAGATCCTAGGCTCTGCTGCCATCTGAATGTCTGGAAGTGCCCATGTCTCCAGCCACAAACCCATGCTTACGTGGCAACAAAGGGAGAGAGTTCTTCCTACACTAAAAGCAAGGTTGATGAGAGGGTACCTGTCTGAGTTCGGGAGGCCTGTGGTTTCAAATTAGATTGAATTGACTGAATATGAGAGACTCCTCAAACCCACTGTTGTCTGTGAACACCTGCAGTAACAAACCCATTATAGACAAGACACCCAGTCAGTCATGGACGGTGACCCCAATGGCAGGCACACGGAGAGGCTGGAAAAGCAGCTCTCCTATCCAGAGGCCTCTTAAAGGGCCCCTTCTAGGGCTCCCTTCTTTCTTGAAACACAGCAATGAGTGTGATTTTGGTCTTGATTTGGTTTTTTTTATAGTGACTGAGTAATGCTTTGATTCAATGCATGGTTTATACAGCCATAAATTTCTCCTAGTAGCATCAATATTTCTTCTCACCAGAAGGGCAGTGTTCTGGCATACAAGAGCATTTTCTCTGTTTCTTAGTTGCCTCTTAAAAAAAAATTTTCTTTGGCTTTTAGGAACATGCTTCATAGTAGTAGTTGTCGAAAAAATAAGTCTGCAGTGCCTTTGCTGCACTCATCATTTGTTAACCCTTTCCTGCATTTAAAATTCTTTAACATCTGAATGACCTCTTCTCACCCTCACCCTTTATTCGAGTGCATGTAAGTTTTAATAAACATGCTTATCAAGTGTGAATAAACCCTATAGAAGTAAAAAAAAATGTCATGGATGGCAAAGATACTACATTTTCATCTTCTCCATTGGGTCCAAAGATGTCTGCTGAGAGAAGGGCTAGCTGGGGCTCAGCTACAACTTTCTGTGCTCTGGCTCAGCTCTTAGCTGAAGCATTAACTTTATTTATAACCTTTCTATAGTGTTATCTATAGTTATATTTCAGGGCTACAGTCACTGAAACTAGAATGTAATTCTCAGTCATCTTTTAAAAGCATTTGATAAATCCAGCAATATTTCTTGTACTTGACATTTTACAGATTATTTTCTTTGTTCTTTTCTAGCCCATTACTAAAACTATCTGCTAACTGTAAAATCTGAATTATTTTTCTTAAGGAGATGAGCTAAAGATTTAAGGCAGTAATTACGTAGGTATTTCTGCTTCTGATTCTTCAAATGCTGCACAGAAAGTATTTTGTTTTCAGTATCTCTGGTTAATAGCTTGTAACTTGCTAGAGCATCACTGCAGAAATAAACCACCATTAGCAAAAGAAACGGCAGGTAATATATAAGGCTTCTCTTTGGTTCTAGCTTTTAACTTGACTTTTAATTCTTTTAATTAAGTGAATCACAGTATCTTCTTTTTGAAACCTTTTTTCTTCATAATACATGTTCTAATTGTGGTTCTTGTCCATACTTTGGATGTATTAACCCATAGATTGATTAATTAGTTCTATATTCTGATACCAATCTTCTCTACTGTGGTGAAAGGTACACTGTTGCATTTTTGTTGTTATTTTCGAATAAATCAGAAGCTTTCATTTGGGAGTTATCAAAGAGAAACCACATACAGACAAATTCATATTTGCTGTCTGTGTTTAGGATGCATAGTTAAGAGTCATTATAACTTGTCTTTCTAAATTTTCACACAGATGTCAGATAGTTTTAATCCTTTTGCCAAGGAATGGGAGGAAAGCATTGTACCCTCCTCCCTGCATACCTGCTTGAAGGCCAAGGGCGCAGCAACCCTGATAGCATTACACTGAGAGTTCATTTCAAGATGTCTGTTAAAGGAGGTGGGTTTTTTTGTTTTTGGGTTTTGGTTTTTTTAAAAATTAACTCTAATTTTAAAATGTGGAATGTTTTGAAGAGAGAAAGTAGCTTTCTCTCATCCTTTCACTCCCTTGCTTGGATTTTTCTCTCTGACTTAGTTGACAGCTATGCTTTTGTATGAAGGCTGAAGAATAGATGAGGTAATGTAGGAAACTGGAACTCTGTGTCCAAATATCAGAGCAGTTTGCTAGAGCAATACGTTTGTAAGATTCACCCTTTTATAACAAGTAGGGATGACTCAAAAGATCTGCAGTGCAAAGCTGAGATCAGGCTATATGTTCTGTACCTGTACCAGAGGCTCCTGGGGACAGCAGTGGGACAAGTTGTACTCCACCTGTTTTCGTAAGTAAACAGCCTTGCAGGGATACAGGTTGAAGCAACCAGAACAGAGTCAATTGTGGCCAAGTGCCAGCTTTGTTAATGCGGTTCTTATTTCACAGAAATTTCTTGCTATACATTTAAATCAAAAGCATTGATATGCAGCATATTTTTACAATGCATTTGCCTGATGGAACTGCAATACTATTATAAAACAGTCTGATAGAGTTGCACAGGAAATGGCAAGTATTAATGCTTTTTCAAAATGTAAACAATGAATTACATACAATTCAGGAAACCTGTAGTTTGTAGTTGTCAAACTTCAAAGTTTTAAGTCTGGTAGCAGTTTATCCCAGTACAGTTCCTAAGAACCAAACAATTTTATCATATTTATAAAGTATTTATTTACTCATGTTAATCAAATCTATACACTTAATTGTATAAGTCCCTCCTGTGTCTCTGAGATATCTGAAAACACTGAAAGCAAAGGAGTACTTTAGTGCTTGTGAGATTGGATGGCATGGATGTAGTCTTCAGCAATTTGAACAACTTTGACTTCCCTTATTTACTCTGTCAAGATAGAAAATCATTATCATTGTGGAATTATGGAACAGTTTATGTTGGAAGG
>VYZS01019720.1:0-18956 GCA_013400695.1 Neodrepanis coruscans | reverse complement strand
GAGATGGTGCCGCTCCCACCTGTTCCCCCGCAGCCCCGCTGTGGGCACGGGGCACGGCAGGGTGGTTGCCATGGTGTGGCTGGGCCAGGGTCCAGGAGCAGTGGTGCCAGCCCTCACTCACTGTCGTGATTGAGCTTTAGTGTTCATCCTACAGTATATGATTGTAATTAAACCAATATAAGATAAGTTATATAGCTCTGTTTGAAAACGTTTAGCAATTTGATAGAACTTGGTGAATAGCCAAACCAATCTCCACCCAGAACTGACTTCGTAATTCCTCATTTCCAGAATAATATAATAATATGAAAATGCATTTGACTTCCATCAAACTATGAATTCATGAAAGTAACGAAGAAAATAGGTAAATTACTTTAAAAAAAGTCTTTTGAATCCTAGGCCAATTCCAAAGTATTCTTCTTTCTCATATATGAAATTTTAGAAGTCTATTATATGAAAGAATTTTGTCAAAATCAGTTAATAACTTAAACAATACAGGGAAAAAAACACCCACTTTATATTTAATAATTAAATTTATTTCTGAGAATTTGTTAAATAAAATCCTTCAGACTATCATTGCCTAATATTTACAGGTATTTTGAGGCAACAACATTTATTATGATTGTTTCCAAATTTCCATCATTAATCACTGGTTTTGAGTTATTTATAACTATGCCAAATATTTATCACCTGAAGTGAATTTCTTTGCCTCAGGACAAACTTTTCAACTAGACTAGTTCAGTAATTTCCACAAACAAGAGCCTACATAGTGTAATTTGTTCTTGGTTGTGCATATGCAGGAAGATGTAGTCATTACTTGTACGATCACATATAGTTTACAACTAAGGATTCATTCAGCATACAAGGATGGACAGTTCATCTTAGGAGATGTCATGTTTTAAGCCTAGCTGGAAGTTAAGCCCTACACATCTGCTCTTCTCCCCTTGCTCCCTCCAGAGAGAGACAAAATGGAGAGGTAACAGGCTAATATAACAATTTACTGGAAACAGTAAGGAGGTAAGAAAACAATAACAGCAACAATATTAATAACAACAGTGTACAAAAGAGGGTTATTCCATGCAAAATGCTCAGCAGATCCAACCTGACATGACCACAGTTGGCACCACCCTACCGCTCCCACTACCATGTTTTTTATCCCAAGCCTGAGATAATGGAAAAAAACAAAAGGCAGACAAAAATCTCCAGTGAGGATGAGCACCATCCTCACTCATCTCATTGCCTCCTCTCCCAGAAAAGGACCAAATAGGGGTGGAACTTCCATGTGGTAACTTTTTCTTCAACCGAAGTGAGAATCCTTTACTTCCACCTCCCAATCATGACATGGGCGGTACAGAATAAAAACCTAGACACACCCACACAGATCCATGCTCCACCCCTATTCAGCAAATGTGAAGAAGTTTACCCTGTCCCTGGCCAAAACTAGGAGAGAGAGAAGTTATTTCTTTATACACTCTTTATTTTTAAGTGTGCATCTCCAAACATCATTTAGTGAACACTGGAACTGGAAGACAACATTTGAGTCTAAGAGAAAACCTCTTAGTGATTTTATATCAAGGCACTGCCTTGATATAACAACTGAGTGCTTCTTCTGTATTAGTCTTCTCAACTGCAGTAAATGAAGGCATTGTTATTCCCATTTTACTAATGCACAGGAATGAAAGTTTAAAAAAATCCATATATATATATATATGTATATCTAGTTAACTGTATGCCCAAAGGTAGATGTCTGCAATACATTTCCTCAAAGCATTAACACTATGTACTACTGTCTGTTCAAAATCCAGTTCCTATCAACTCCTATCAACTTTCCTTGCAGCTCACATTTGATTATTGGTTGCACACATATATCTTGCAGACACCATGATGCAGAGTGAAATACATGCAGAAGCCAGTGAATAGCAGAAATTTAGGAAAATACCATGATAACTCTTTTAATTTGGGCTTGTATCGTAAAGCTTACTGAAAAACCTGCTACAGAACATCCATTGCCATGAAGTATGTGGAAGGTGTATATATATTTCTATTAGATATTTCTATTCTACTGCAGCCATGCAAATTAATATCAGAAGTGTATATTTACACATTAATTTATTAACTGTAATATCTTTAAGTAAACGTTTACTGATTCCAACTTAAAAAAAAAGTTTTACTAGCATTCAAGCTCCTAAATAAAGTCAGCAGGTACTTTAAATACCATGTTTGGNCATTTGAGTCTAAGAGAAAACCTCTTAGTGATTTTATATCAAGGCACTGCCTTGATATAACAACTGAGTGCTTCTTCTGTATTAGTCTTCTCAACTGCAGTAAATGAAGGCATTGTTATTCCCATTTTACTAATGCACAGGAATGAAAGTTTAAAAAAATCCATATATATATATATATGTATATCTAGTTAACTGTATGCCCAAAGGTAGATGTCTGCAATACATTTCCTCAAAGCATTAACACTATGTACTACTGTCTGTTCAAAATCCAGTTCCTATCAACTCCTATCAACTTTCCTTGCAGCTCACATTTGATTATTGGTTGCACACATATATCTTGCAGACACCATGATGCAGAGTGAAATACATGCAGAAGCCAGTGAATAGCAGAAATTTAGGAAAATACCATGATAACTCTTTTAATTTGGGCTTGTATCGTAAAGCTTACTGAAAAACCTGCTACAGAACATCCATTGCCATGAAGTATGTGGAAGGTGTATATATATTTCTATTAGATATTTCTATTCTACTGCAGCCATGCAAATTAATATCAGAAGTGTATATTTACACATTAATTTATTAACTGTAATATCTTTAAGTAAACGTTTACTGATTCCAACTTAAAAAAAAAGTTTTACTAGCATTCAAGCTCCTAAATAAAGTCAGCAGGTACTTTAAATACCATGTTTGGTATGCATCAAACACAACATGGCTAGTCAGTTGAAGGACGTGATTGTCCCACTCTGCTGTGCAGTGGAGCAGCCCCATCTCGAGTGTTGTGCCCAGTCTGGGGCACCAAAATATAAGAAAGATATGGAGTTATTAGATAAGTACCAAATAAGGATGACTCAATACAGTTAAGGGTCTTGAGGGCAAGACTTGTGAGTAGTGTCTGAGGTCACTTGGTTTGTTCAGCCTAGAGAGGAAAAGGCTGAGGGGTGACCTCATCCACAGATTCCTTAAGGGGAGTAGTGATCAGCGATAGGATAGAAGGAAAGAGAATGAAACAGCATCAGAGGAAGTTCAGCCTGGACATTAGGAAAAGGCTGAGAGGGTGGTCAGGCACTGGAACAGGTTCCCCAGGGAAGTGATCATGGCACCAAACCTGACAGAGTTTAAGGAGTATTTAGACAATTTAGACAATATGGTTTAGTTTTAGGTAATCCTTCAGGGTGCATGGTATTGGACTTAATGATCCTTATGAGGCCCTTCCAACTCGAGATATTTTATCATTTTACGATTCTATGATTTGTAACAGAATCTATTATACACCAAATCGTATGGTGAAGAGAAGGTGTAATTTGTATATTCTTTATTTATTTATGCTTTCTTTTCCAGCACAGAGTTGTTCACATTGCTTTGCTTAAGGAAGTGTGACAGATATCTTTAAGTCAGTTCCTGTCCACCTTTGAGAAAAATAACATGATTTAAAAAACAAATATTCATATGTAAAATTACATGTCAATAGAAAACTCTTATCAGACAGAAAAGATCTCAGGAACATGGTATAATTTTTTGGGTGTCCTGCGTAGGGCCAGGAGTTGGATTAAATGATCCTGATGCGTCCCTTCTAACTCAACATATTTTATGATTCTATGTTCATGGCTAGAGGAAAACTGTATGGAAAGTCCATCTGAGACGAGAGGAAATTTTGGGGCAGTTGCTTTGAGGGATTACGATGAGGTAATACAGTTTTAAAACTCATGTATCTAAGCTTTGTTGGAACAAGTTACATGAGCCTCAAGACAGGACTAGGAAAAAATCTGGAAAAAAAAATCAGAGAGAATGTAAGTGGGAAATTAATTTTTTAATTTTGTTAAACTACCCACTCTGAAAGTTAATATCCTTTTTTTTCTGACCGATGATATATGTGCAACTCTGTATTGGAGTGCAACAACAGTGTCACCTGGTGGTTAAATTTATTAATGGTAGTCAATAAAATCCATGTAGAAAACAGCTATTAAACACTGCAAAATCTATGATCGAAACAGCTGAATGAGTTGTTGACATTTATGAATAATTTAATGCTAATAACCAAACTTTGATATCTTTAGTTATAGTAAGTGGTGTTAGTATCATGGCAGTGGGTGAGGAAACCAGTAACAAAGTACTTTGTTATGGAAAGAGTAAAGAGTTTCCCCTTCATGATTCTACTAGCAATTAATTCTGCCAATTTTTCTTTGAACTAATCTTCCCATTAAAATAAATAAATTATTTCAGAGGTAAGAAAATTCAGAGGGTAAGAAAACACAGATACATGGAGCATTTTTCAGTGTAAATACAGCAGATTTTTTCTTCCAAAAACTAAACAAAGGATAAAGAAAAAGTAAACGTTATTGGTGCTTTATCTGATACTAAACGACATTATACCTATATCTTGTTATTTCAATTATAGAAAACAAGCCTAAAGAAAGATATCTTCATTTTGGAATATATTTTGAGGTAATAACCCTTAATCCTTTAGAAGTATTGTTTATAACAATATGATGATTCTCAGTTTCAGCATTCTACACAGATGAGTAGTATCGACACATTAGAATTACAATATATATTTACTTTAGCTTGAAACCATTTCATTTTTATAAAATCCATTTCCCAGATATCTAAAAAAGTGTAATCCTGGATTTGAGATCCTCTGAGAGAGCTGATGTATTCACAGTTATTTTTATTACAAGGGAAGTACCATTTTCACTCCTTTAGCCATTACTATGCTTTCTCTGCAGCTTCATATTCTTCCCTTGAGCCTAGTATGAAGTACTTGCTTATATGGCTCATGACTCCAGTCTCTTCACTTTTCTGGAGAAGTCATGTGCATCTGAAGAGTTTTTTAATAATGGAAAATCTTGAAGTACTGATGACATAAAATTATCTTTTTCTTACAAATAAGAACTAAGAAAGCTGTGAATAATTAATTCCAAGAATATCTTCCTTGAAACGGCATCTCTCCTAATGTTAGAAAAATACTACTTGATTCTACCATATAGGAACTTCAGTATTATGAACATCAGTTAGAAGGCAGGCTATAATCCGAGCTGATCAACTATCAACACAGACCTTTTATTACAAAGTCCACAGCATATCTTAAATCCATTCCTTTACTAAAAACTGCAGCTTGCTCTTGCTAGAAGACATTTTTAGGCAGTAGCTCTGTGAACTCAGAATGTGCTCTAATGTCTAACTAGTTCCAAGTTGCTGAAACTAAGCAAGAAAATACATCAACAGGAAAATTGATGCTTTGAGATTGTCATGATCCAGAGGCTGACCACATGCTGTGGACACAGAGATTCCCAATGCTTCTTGAAAATCTCAGTCCAAGATAGATTCAGTTGTTTTTATGTTTCCTCAGATTCCTTCAATTCTTTAAAGTAAGGAAACTACACATGCTGCAGAGAGGTTATCTTGAGCTTTTTGAGTTCAAAGCTCTTTGAGGCAATGTTTTACCATTTCAGCACTGTTCCTCTGTCCTGCAACTCAGCTTCAGAATAGACTAGGAGCAGCTAGATAAGAACTTGAACACTTGGAGTGAGGTCCAATGAATTAAAGAAGATCAACATGTTAGACATAAGCTGCAGCCAACAAGGAAATTTTAATTACATGTTTTCCATTTGCCTGTGTATTCAATAATGTGTGCAATATATTGCATAGAAATATAGAAATATGGAAATTCTCTTTATGGAAATAACTCCTCTATGGGCTCAGATGGAAGGCTGACCAAACTGCTTTTTTTATTAGAGCTCCTCAGATTATCACAGTATAGGTGGTAAAGCTTTATTAATGAAAAAGACCCAAGCATTTCCTATAGCCTCATCACTTTGATTCTTTTTCCTCACCATCCATGAGATTAGACTGTCTATTCCACCTCTGGATCTTCATTATTGTCCCCCTATTTTTTTCACAGCTTCTTTTCTCTTTGGTCTTACCCATGATGGAATGCAGCAGAAGAGGACAAAATAAGAACATTCAACTTCTCAGTTGTTTTTTGTCATTGAAATCAGGTGGACCTTGGAGACACAAGGATGAGTAAACTACAACATTCTAAAAATAGGTTATGGAATATATTTTTACCACTTTTCTTTTTTAAACTTTTCTAAAAGACAAGCAAAAGAAGGTGAATGAAATACATTCGAAAAGACAGTTTGAAAATGTAAGGAAGCATAAAGTCTTTTTTGCTTTATTTATTTATTTTTTTACCCAGACTGGGAACATTCTGAGCCTGCAGGCACTCATCTGTACAACAGAAGTGCAGACCACCAAAAAAAAAAAATCTCTTCTACTTGTTTTGGTTTAGCAGAAGTCAGGACATAAATATACACAAAACAGCATAGCTAATTGAGTTCTTTTCTTCCCATTGTATGGAAGCATCAGGGCTGCATCTAGTGTTCATAAAGAAAATTACAGTTAAGGTGAATAAAGCCTAAGCCAAACCATGATACACAACAATATCATTAGTCCAGACAATTTCCTTTTAACTGTTATCAGGAACTTTATACAAACTGCTGCTTACATATGTGATTCACAATATTACCCATCCTACAAAATATACTGAGAATGTCTTACTCTATAGTCATATGTATCTAGTCCAACCTGTCCAGAATTTTGTTAAAGTTTTCTTGTTTTTTTAATTATCCTAAAATCAGTGTTGTATTTTAAATCCATAAATATATTCAAATATGCAGGGAAAATTCATTTGGTTTTAATTCTCCACATCAACACAGCTATGGCTCACAATTCAAGTGTCCTGAGTTGCCACTTGATCAACAATGTCAGAATACCTCATATCCTGTTGGAAATTTTCAGAGTTATAAGATTTTTAGAGGGCAATAAGCCCCCTGCACAACTCAGCCTTTTGATGAAAAGACAGGCTCTGTGGCCTAGCCTATTCTCATGGGGAAAGAATGCACAGAGATATGTAAGGACAATTCGATCTGGCTGTTCTCGTGAGAAAGTATGCAAGAGAAGATGATCTGACCTCGGTGCAAGCAGAGAAAAGTTAAACAAAAGGAGAAAACAAGTCCAGAGACCCCACGTGGAATAAGCCAACTGCAACCTGCATCGTTGTAAAGAGATGTAACCAATTAGAGTGTATAGAAGTGTGCTCGTAAGTTTATTAACCAACAATAATAGTGTAAGAAGTGTCTGTCAATAGTAATAGAATTAGAGGCGTGTGAACAAGTTAGAAATAGTCTAAAAGTAAGTCTGATGCTTATAGTAAATAGCTTCACTTAAATCATATTGGTTGTGTCGTGAAGAATCCTGGAAAGAAAATCCTCCGCAATATCTCCTACATAAAGAGTAGTAGGAAAGTTGTTTGCTACCTAATTGTTTCAAAAGAACTGAGCCACTTTAAGAACAGAGTACTAATCTGCTCCTGATCATGCTGATATCCAGCTCAAGGTCAATGAAGAAACCAAGGAGAACCTTTTCATGAACCATGTTAGACTACCCCTAACGTGGTACAAAATGTATTCAGTGCTGTTCAAAAAAACGAAATATAAACTAGGGTAAAAAACCCTTTGGAGAATACGTAAAAATGTACAGCAAGCAGTGTAAGATTCTTATATCTTCCTACAAATTACTGACCCTAAAAAGCCCTGAAGATGCTTAGTTCATTTTTAAAGCAGACCCAGATGATTACTTTCTAACTGGAGCAGATCAAGATATACAGAAAAAAAGGGTGACAACTCTTACTGGCATCATGATATGAATCAGAGACATCAGAATGTCTAAAATGAGTACTGTATGGAAAGTAGAAGTCATGATTAGGAGGAACATTGAAGAAACTGTATGTTCAGGTATCCTAAATTTTAGAATAACTTCTTCCTTGAAAATATGGAATGATACTAGAGTTCCCAGTATACCCGGAAACAACTTTTCAATGTGGTATTATTATAATTGTATTCTTCTATTCCATCAGTACTGAATTTTTTATTATTTTATCTTCTACACTTGTTTAAGTACTAGCAAAGACTCTCTATCATTTCAACATCATCCACAGAAAGGAATTTATTTTTATCTAAATTGAGCATAGCTTCCATTAGCTTGGCAGATTTTTTTAGGAACAAGCCTATTGCTAACACAAATAACTAGTCTATATTGTCTAACAGTCCCTGCAAAATGTGGAAGGGACATAGATTGGGGACTGACTGGCTGGAGAGTGGCCAGGCAGAAAGAGACTTGAGAGTACTGGTTGATAGGAAAATTAAGATAAGCCAGCAGTGTCCCTAGGTGGCCAAGAAAACCAATAGCATCCTGGCCTGTAACAAAAATAGCGTGAAAAGTAGGACTAGGGAAGTTATTCTTTCCCTGTACTCAGCACTAGTTAGGCCACATCTTGAGTACTGCGTACACTTCTGGGCCCCACAGTTTAAGAAAGATATTGAGAGGCTCGAACATGTCCAGAGAAGGACAACAAGGATGGTGAAAGGACTAGGACACAAGCCCTGTAAAGAGCAACTGGAGAAGAGGAGGCTCAGGGGAGACTTTATTGCTCTCTACAACTACCTGAAAGGAAGTTGTAGCCAGGAGGGTGTTGGGTTCTTCTCCCAGGCTACCAGTGACAGAACAAGAAGACATAGCCTGAAGCTGTATCAGGGGAGGTTTAGACTGGATGTTAGGAAAAACTTTTTCACAGAAAGAGTGATTTCCAGTTGGAATGGGCTGCCCCGGGAGGTGGTTGAGTCACCATCCCTGGATGTGTTTAAGAAGAGATTGGATGAGGTACTTAGTGCCATGATTTAGATGATGGGATGGTGTTAGGTAATAGACTGGACTTGATGATCTCAATGGTCTTTTCCAACCTTGTTAATTCTGTGATTCTGTGATTGTGCTCAGGTATGTCCTAGTCCACCAAATGAAAATAAACTTTAAAAAATCTCTATCTGCCACACTGTTTTCTCTCAAAGTATCTGTGCTGCAGTAGAATTCCTCACCTTCTCTCTTTACATTCTTACTAATCAAATGCAAATTCGACCACGGGGACTGATTTCACACATTGGACATCATCATATTCCACTGAGCAAGTTCACTGTAAACTAGCATGTTCCAATTTTCAGTAATTTGCATTGAAGGGTGGTGCGCATCTGCATAAGCAAAAGCTACATTAAGCTTTAAAGTCAAAAAGCTATTAATTTACAGCTGTTTTCAAAAGGGATCTTTCAAAGGTTAGGGTTAGTCAGTTGACACTGACTAATCTCAGTGTCAACTTTCTCTTGCCTTCCCTTTCTATAGCCTTCTGAAACCAAAACCCAGCCAGCCACAAGGCAGTTTGGATTCAAGTGCTGCTTTCCTTGGTGTCAAGAGGTTTTACATAAGACATGATGAATCTCACTCAGCATCATGAAGGTAACTAGCATATTTTTTTGGTATACTGATACACAGCCCACCAAGTTAGTGTGAAGAGATAAGGTTCTGTTATTCTCCCTCTGTCATACATAGTGTCTGCACAGAGAAGGAGTACTGAGATTGGGTAATTTACTACAGAAATTAACTAGATGGTTGCCCTCAGTAAATCATACAATCTGTTGACAGTTAATTTACTGAGGCTTACTGCTGACTCATGTTTAGACAGACAACCAGAAAAAAGATTCAGTCCAGCCTCTCATAGAAATATTACTTTATAGTGTATGACATTTCAAAAGCAAAGCAAAAAAAAAAAAAAATAAAATAAATAATTCCAGTAAAATTCAAAAACCACCAATATTTAAGGAAAACACCTGTTAAGGAATCCAGGCCGATTATCAGAATTTAGTTCAATGAAACTTATTTCAACAGATTGCTCAGTAGCACAACAATAACCATTGAGACTATTTATAAAGCCCTGAACCCTGTTTCTCTTTGGCAAGCAGTCAGTTCCATGAGTTATCCCAAGAGCTGTTTAAAGCATCTATTCTTTAGCAGCACAAATTAGAGTACCCTTTGATTCACTAGAAACTATGCCTATAATATTCAAAAAGTGGAGCCTAGAATTGGTTCTAAAGGTCTTCTTTAGACCATCTGAGTTTAATGGAAAAAATCCAAGCACAGACAAACTGCAAAAGCATTTAAAATCCAGTGCAAGGTCTTTGAATGTTTGCTTGCTACTTACTCTGCCATATTTCTAAAGCAGTAACAAGTTAATGAAAACAAAAAACATGCAAATGAAAAGGAATGGTGGAAATGCAAAGGAGTCCCTTAGTGTAATTAAATTTATTTAATATTTATACAGCATCTTGCAGTTGGAGATCAAAAACATTGTAGTTGAATCAATCTGAGTTAATTGGTGCTTTGCCCTACACCATAGAACAAAGCAAAAATCCTAAAGTCCTCATCATGAAAAGACAACAAAGATTGTGGCTCAGATTTTAGAACAAGACATTTGTTATTGTATCCGTGTCCTGGTTTGAAGAGTAGGGGGTGTTACCAATTGACGAGAGGTAATTGAGAAACAACAACACAGTAATTTATTAACTACAAAAAATTTAACCCAACAATAATATGCAAAAGAAACTAACTATGCTCCTCCAGGACAGCTGCTGGGCTAGTGGAGCAAGGAAAGGAAGGGAAGTTGGCCTCTGGATGGTGTTGGTCCTACTCTGGAGCTGCTGGTAAATAAAGAGAATGAAAGGAAACCCTGAGGGCCCCAAGGGGAAGAGATACCCCTGCTTGGAGATGTGTGGTCCTCATCACTGCACTGCCTTCGCTTGGTGGTCCAGCCATGCTGCTGCCCAGGCCGAGGGAGATAGAGCCGAGAGGGCAAGGGAGCAGAGCCAAGATGGAGCTGGGACAAAAGCCAAGCCACAAAGAGAGAGACAGGACTTCCCTTCCTGCTGCCTTTATAGGGTATCCGTTCTTGAGTTTCCTTGTGGCACTCTTCCGGGCCAGGCGGCCTCTTCATTAGATGGCAGCGCTGGGCACCTCTCCCTCTCCGAGACTTCACCAGGAGGCAACATGGCGGCATTCCTGCCAAAAAGCCTTGTGGCTGCAGCTCGCCAGGAGGAGGGGCTCCCACTGCCCTGCCAGTGCCACAGGGCACCAGCCACCAGCATACCATCAGTGCAGAGCACCCGCCAGCACCACAGGAGCCTGGAGCTGACCCAGGGTGCCACCGTGTGGGGGGCCATGAAAGGGCCTGCCACCACCTCCCATGGCTGCTGCTCCACTCCCAGCATGGGGGGAGCCACACCACTGGGACCAGCAGGGGCTACTGCATGCCCTTGCACTGGTACTGGCAGGGGCCACTGTGCACCCCAACTTCGGTAGGGACCACTGTGCCTGGCATAGCCTTGCTACTGCCACAGCCCGAGCAGGTGGTGCTCCTGGCCCTGTTCCACCCACACCACTGGTGCCCCACTCCGCGGCAGCTAGGCAAAGCCCAGCATACACTCCTTTTCCCTCAGGGCTGCAGGAGAACGGGCAGGGGCGGCTCCATCCCCACCCAGTGCACACCATGGGACTGCGGGCTGAGCTGGGCCAACCCCGCACAGCCCCAGCGTTCCTCACAAGGTGCCAGAATCTGTCCACTTCCTAGGAAACACAAGACAAAAAAGGTCCAAATCCCCCGCTGCTCCAACATGAAGAAGGAAAAAGGAAAAAAAGGCTTTAAAACGAAAACATTTTCCCCACCCCACAACAATTAGTATGTGTTATAACCGAGTGTGGCATCTTTTGCTGTAATTCAGAAGTACCACTCAGATTAGACATATCAGGGCAAGCCTTTCAGAAGCACAAAAATCTGTCCAAAGGGCACAATTCTGCCTTGTAACCAAGTAGGAAAGCTGAATGCTATTATGTATCAGTGTAGCTAATTATTTCCAAACTTTTTCACATCTGCCTGTTCACCTGACAATCATACTCTACTATAGTATAGTACACTACAGTATATATAATCCATAAAATCAAAATTTTCATTTCTATATGTCCTGGTTTTCCACCCTAGGAGGCGCAAGAAAACCCAAACACAAAAAAAAGACGCATACACAAAACCATAAGTTTTATTCGAAACACACACATACACAAACTGACAATAAAATGCAAAGACAGACAAATTAAGCTCTTCTGAGGCCAGCAACTGGGGTGAGGAAAGAAGCTAGGCACCGGGTCCTTGTCGGGGTTTCCTGAAAAACAATGGAAAATTAAAGGACCCAGGGAAATTCCCCCTCCCCCAGGGAAGGAAAGAATACCACAGCTCATAGAAGTATGTGGTCTTCAGCCCTTGCCACTGCCGCTGGAGTGCCATGCCGCCCGTGCCACTGAGAAAACACTACTCTGAGATGAGCAGAGATGTTATCCCGATGACTGACGAGCCCAAAATGGAAAATGGTCTCCGGGATCACGCTTTTTATGGGGAGCCAATCCCCCATAATCTCGGAGTCCCTTCTGGACGCCAGTTGCCTCCGGATTGGGTAACCCATGCTCGGGAACCACCCCCTAGGGGATCTTGCCATGAAGCAAAATGGCAGCTCTCCTCCACGTGGTCAAGGGCCCTAGGGGGAATGGGTTCCGGTGTCAATACTGTACTGACCTTGAGCTGTGCTAGCAGTAGCTGCTTGCCGTGGGGCGGCTCCCTGGCTGCGAGGGCCACTATCAGCTTTGTTTGGCATTCCACTCCATGTGTGTGGGAAACCCACTGCGCATGCGCGCAGCATCAAGAGCAGTCGGGCTGAGATCCGCCGGCGCCTGGTGGTGATCCCCCACCGTGGCCACAGCACTGCGCCCACTGCACTGCCGCCACCACAAGCTGAGCAGGGCGAGCCGTGCTGGCCCACAGGGGGGCCACACCCACACCAGCACAGACCAGGGAAGGCAGCAGCTGCAGTGGTCCCTGTCCCTCACAGACCCAGCACTCCCCACCACCGCTGTGAACTGGGGATAGACCACAGCCACAGCACCGTGTTGCCTTCAGTGGCAGTGGGGCCACGCCACCGTTGCCAGGGCAACTCGTTTGCATAGACATACAGAGGACACAGTTTAAAACACCCCGGTTCCCCCCTCCCTTCCCAAAAACCCTCAGAACCCCCCAAAAAGCTCCCTCTCCGTCCCCCAGGAGAGAGGGAGAAAGATGGGGGAAGAGAAAAACAGGTTTTAGATCCAGGAACTTTTGTTTTCACCCCACAACACTATACAATTTAGCATCTCCTTGTTTTAACACTATAATGAAGGAGTGTCATGTCTGTTTATGTTATATTCTTCTCTGTATTATCCTCAGACTTCTCTCCTCAAGTATGAACATGTTGCATGTGTTGTCTAGTATTCATTATTCTTCCCTAACTCCAGAAATTCATCAGAGTTTTATAAGAAATTCCTTATGAAATTTTAGCAGTACTCTCCTCTCATTAACCCAGAAGCTTATCACACTAGACTAAGCTTTGAAAATTCTCTTGATTCAACTGCGTATGTGTGTCCATTTTACTGGGTTATCTAATCTGTCTGGGAATTATTTTTTAAAACTTTATTTTACGCATTTAGTGTTAAAGATTGCATTTTTGTCTTTCCAGTTGTTGACTTGTTTGTATTTGGTTTACATAGCTTACTATTTTTTTCCCCTGTATTATGGTGAGATTTGCATTGTTATCATGACAAAAAGACCTAAACCCTGTACCATCAAACACATGATTTAGATTAGGATTTTTGAAGCTGACTAGGAACATGCATTTTCTTAACATGCTGCTGCTCAACTTTTAACATTTACAAGGGAACATTAACTAGTAGAAGATCAATTACCCCCTTTCTGAACAAATCAGACTATTCAAGAAAACTGAAATTGCCTATCCAAAGTAGAGATATTCACAATTCCCTTTTTGTTCTGACACCTGGTGAAAAATTATAACAGGTGGCTTCTTTTTTTGAAAATTACAAGTAAGCCATTCGTGGTATAAATTCCGCAAACAATGGTGTTAATTTTATATGTTACAAATGTAGACACTACAGAAGTATCCATACAAAATCTGATGACAGACACACACAATTTTCCACAGTTTACCTTAGACTGCCCAAGTGGAGCATAGTCAGGTGTGATAGAAACAAATAAAAAAATGTGTACATAGATATGTTAACAGACTAAAGATAGTTTCTTTTGTGATAAAATGACTGAAAAGTTTGAACACTGTAAATGTAATCCAGTGGCTGGAAGAATTAATTGCTTAAGAACTCTTTGATACTATTTACTTATTTCTCAGTAATATATCATAGGTAGTATATGTATTTATATATATGAATATATATATATCAATATCTCTAACTTGGACAGTGGAGTTTCTTGTTCTCTTTATGCTTCAGCTGTTACATTTTACAAATAAAAGATGGAAATATTTTTCTAATGTTTTTCTAAAACATACTAGGTTCTGCAGCAACTGACATTACAAAATTGTTCTACAGTTTGTTACCATTTATTCCATGAAAGTGCATGTCATAGTTTAGGAATGGTATTCCCAAATTTAGTGCTCCCACTGAAACTCCAGACTACCACCACTTTCCCATCTCACTCCCTCCATCCTGCAGCAGACTGAGAGAAGAATTGAAGGCACGAAAGGTAAGGATCAGGGGTTGAAATAAGAACAATTTACTGGAAACAGCAATTAGATTAAAAAGAAAAAAAAACCAGACAGTTACAGCTACAATTATCAATAACAAAGTGAACAACACAAGCAAAAATTTACACATGATTGCTCAGAATTGGCATTACCCGACTGGTCCCTCTGCCATGCTTACTTGACCAGAAGGGATCCCTTCTTCTCACCCTGTGCCCTGGCAATGACATGAGATGGTACAGAATAACCTCTAGGTTCTAGGTGTTCTCCTTCTGGCTACTGTGAAAATTAACCCTGTCCTGGCCAGAACCAGGACAGTGCAGAACTCAAATAAAATATTTTAAATTACTTATGTTGTTCAGCAATATAAAATAAAAAAAATAAAAGAAGAGAGAGAGAGGAAAAAAAAGAATTTACCTTATGCACAGAAGGTTGCAGCACCTATAGAGAAATTCCTTGAACATTCACTGTTAGATGTACCTATTAGGTAGTTGTTTTTATGCAAAATTTGTAAAGGTCTCTGGTCCCTAATTACAAACTTAATTTACAGAATCACAGAATATTCTGAGTTAAAAGGGACCCACAAAGATCCTTGGGTCCAACTCATAAGTGAATGGCCTCTATGGGGTTCAAACCCACAACCCCAAGGTTGTGCTCTAGCCAACTGAGTTAATATCAATGAAATAAATATTTAAACTTCTCAGCCTTGATTATTGAACAAAGTTAAAACTGTGTGGCTTTCCTTTTCACCTATATAACATAATGTAAAACAACAATGGGCAATTTTTTCAGTTTAAAATAATAAAATATCAGCACTCTTATATTAGCAATTCCTCCTTGACTAGCAGTCTATGCCTACAGATTCAAGTACAAGAAATTTGAAAAAAAAATCATGAATCACATCAACATAATCTGACTACTGTAATCCAAAACACCAGTAAAATAAGACAGCCCACTGAACTTCAGGACAGGGATGGGGAGCAGAATAAAACCCCCACAATCCAAGGGAAAATGGCCAGCAACCTGCTACATCGCTTAAACATACATAAGTCTATAGGGTCAGATGGAATCCACACAAAGGCAATGAGGACGTTGTTGGAAGAGTTCAACAAACGACCTTCAGTCATTTACCACTAGTCCTGGCAAACAGGGGAGGCCTCCTTTGACTGGAAGTTTACCAGTGTGCCGATCTACAAGAAGGATCAGCAGGATGATCCAGGGAACTACAAGTTCTGTCAACCTCACCTTGGTGCCAAGGAAGGTTATGGAGTGGATCATCTTCAGTGCCATAACATGGTATGTAGATGGCAACCAGGGTATCAGATCCAGACAGTATGGATTTATAAGAGGCAGGTCTACCTGACCAGTCTAATCTTCTATGACAAGGTGACCAACTTATGGATGAGGAAAAGGCTGTGAATGTTGTTCATCTAAAATTCAATAAAGTCCTTGACACAGTTTTCACACAGCCTTCTCCTGGAGAAACTGGCAGCTGATGGATTTGATAAGTATATTGTTCACTGAGTGAAAAACTAGATGGATGTCCATGCCCAGAGAGTGGTGGTGAATGAAGATACATCCAGCTGGCTGCCAGACACAAACGGTGTTCCCCAGGACTCACTTTTGGGACCAGACCTGTTTAATAGCTTTATTGATGATCTGGGTGAGGGGGTGGAGTACAACCTCAGTCAGGTTGCAGACAACATGTTCGGCAGGAGTGTTGATATGCTTGAGGGTAAGAAGTTCAAAGGTCCCTTCAAAGGGATCTGGACAGGCTGGACCCATGGGCCATTGGTATGAGAGTCAACAAGGCAAAGTGCTTGTTGTCCTGCACTTGTAACACAATTCTGTGGAGTTTTACAGGCTTGGTACAGGTTGGCTGGGAAGCTGCCTGGTGGAAAATAATCTGGGGGGTTGATCTGCAGCCAGCTAAAGATGAGCCAGCAGTGTGCCCAGGTGTCAGAGAATGGCTTGAGAGCCAGGGTCATGGCTCTTTAGAGGGGCTGTACAAGCAAACGCCTTGTTAGCATGACTAGGCCACATTCCGTGTTAAATATAAAAATGCAAGTTACGCTTTGTCAGCAAGAAGCACAAACAGGGTGTCCTTGATGGTTAGAGTTGGAGAATAACAAGATGTGTGAAGATAAGAAAGTATGCTTGGCTTGTAACTGCAAGTAGGAGTACTATGCAAATGTAATCTTTAGGTTATTAACCAATAGAATGAGCTTTGCATGCATATTCACAAAGCTGGGTTGTAAATTCAGGTGTGTGTTGTGAATAAACAAAGCTTGCTTATCAATCATATTGGTTGTCACAGGTTTCCCTTTCTATTTGCAAATGGTGCCCGAAAACAGGGACCCTTTCCCCCTGTCACGGAGACGACCGACCGCGGCGGAGAGTTCGGAGAAGCACTGGTTGCAGCCGTCCGGGGGGCAGAAGAGCGGTGTATTAGCTGGCAGAAAGGATGCCTTTCCATGCCTGGGCCAATCCCGTCAGAAAGGTTCGCTGAAGGGGCTACTGCATATCTGTCGGAAAGGTTCATCGTCTGAAGAGGGCTACCGCATATAGAGGAAGGCTGTAAAAGGACCTCTTATAATAGGGTCAGTATAAAAGCGTGCTTAAATGGAACCAGAAGTAGCCCTAGATTTATTTACACACTTTTTAGAAAAGCAATAAGTAGAAGGTATTAACCTTCAGAAAGATCTGCCTGGACTTGTTGCCCATGGGACAGCTCAGGGCTGTTTTCAAAGTCCAGGAGATCTGTTTAAATTGGAGGCATGGCGAGATTATGGAGATAAATTGTGGCATTTGGTGATAGATAGCGATAAGACCGCAAAGAAGTTAATGCGACCATGGAGGGCAGTAATTAATGCACTTAAACAACATCAGGTGGAAAAGAAGATCGCCGCGGTAGCTAGTTCGCATCTTGAGAGAGTTGAGGTACACGATAACGCAGGAAAACTTTTTCCGGCTGTTGATTATGTTCCTAAACCCCCCACTATGAAGTCCTATGCAGTAACCCCTAGAGTAGTGAAGGAGGGGAATCCTCCACCTCACCCTCCGGAACCTCTGGAGTTGGTAGCTGCTCCCTCTACCCCTCTGCTGTCATCAGAGTCGGGAATGAGAAGGGAAGAAGTTGTAGCCAAAGTAGCGGCCACTAGCCCTGAGAGCTCTCCTTCGGAGACAGAGAGCGATAGAGAATTCGGCAGCAGCAGTCTTCCCTATAGTGTTGTTGAACCTTTTCCCGCACAAAAGGCCCCGAAAACTGTGGGTCTGTGGCGCAAGAATGACGTTATCCACCCAGTTGACTGGGACAAAATTAAAGGTCAGGCTATATTGGAGAAAGATTATGTGCTTTTGCGCGATTTGGAGGAATTACAAGCATTTCCTGTAATTTTTGAGGTGGACAACAATCGGTTCCTTACGGGAAATTATCACCCCTTAGGTTGGAAATTGCTGATGCAGCTGCGCAATACCGTTAATAAGTCTGGTTTGCATAGCAAGCTGACAAAGCAGATGCTGGTGTATATCTGGGGGATAGGCATATTGCCACAAGAAGATATCAAAGCTATCGCTAGGATGATTCTGACACAGTCTCAGATGATGTTGTTTCAAGGGCGTTGGCATACACTAGCCGAGAACTCGGTTCATGTTATGCGTGCACAGGGCAACCCTCTTTTTGGAGTTACCCTGCCACAGCTGATAGGCGCGGGTCCTTATGCTGACGTAGCTGCTCAGATCCAGCTGGGGCTGGATGTGTTAGGAGAAGCTATGAGACTAGCGCAGCAAGCCCTGAGCAAGGTCCGTACCTCCCCGGTCTCTCCCTCATATATGTCTATCAAATAGGGTAGAGATGAGACGTTTGCTCATTTTGTCAATAAGGTAGCGGCTGCTATCAAAGCGGCCGATGTGCCGGACTATATGAAAGGGACTTTGTTGAAGCAGGCAGTCTGGGAAAACACCAATGTCACCACAAAAGCGATCTTAGTGACTTTACCTATTGAAATAATGTTAGATCGCATGAGCAGGATCCCAGTGGGGCCGCAAGCTATGCTGGTAGAAGCGGTTGCTGAAATGGGGAAACAGATAGTGCATGCACAGAGGGACTTAGGGAAAGAACTGTCAGAAGCCCAGGTTCAAGCTTTTGCAGCCCTTGCCCCCCTGCGAACGGACGCCGCCTCGACTGCAGACGCCGCCTGCAGAAGGTCGAACTTAAAATGCTTTCACTGTG
>VYZS01019711.1:27214-38061 GCA_013400695.1 Neodrepanis coruscans | reverse complement strand
TTCTCAAGGAAAAGAGGTTCCCATGATCACATATTCAATGTCTTTATGTCTGGCTGTTCCCCAATTATATTTCCTGGACCTGAAGTTTGTTTCAAGCAAGTATGATGGAGTATAGCAATCTCCAATAGATTTCTACAAGTTTGATGAAAACCATCATGTGGGCAGATGAAACAGACAATTTTCAGTACCCTCATTGACAAAAAGCTGCAATTTGAAGTCAATTGTTATTAAATACCTGAGGATCCACATGGCATAAAGGCATTCTGAATGTCCCTGCTAAAAGAAAAGATGTGTTCGATGGCTAGTGTTGTATTAGTCATCAGAGGATTCAACCACAGGCTACAAATCCATAGGGGACTAGGCTTCATTAGTTCTGCTACTCATGAAATGCCTTGGGTTTTTTACCTTTTCTCTTATGCTTCAGCTGAGCGGTCATAAATTCCTACAAGCAAAAAAGGGTCCTTCATATAATCTCCCTTTATATATCATCCTTCTCTTACATGAGGAAAAGAATGGCTAAGAATAGCTGGTCAGATGATTTACTATTACAATTTTCTGTGGGTATATGGGATTTCTGGATGTCATTCAGCTGCCCTTAACAATAGCAAGGACACAATTGTTTCCATAGTAATACCCATTCCAAATGGGTGAAGGTGTGTGTGTGTTGGGGGGAACAGTAGAAAGCAAATGGGTGACACAGTTACACAGACCTGCATAAAGGACAAAAATCAAGCATAACAGAAATTGATTCTGTGATCCTTGCTGCAGAAATTCCTTTTATAAGGTCATTCGATTACACTGAAATCAGCAGAAAACTGACATAGCAAGTGTGCAGGCTAAGACTCTTTCACATTTTAGACAGTGTGAATAGGTGAGAAAGCTTTATGTCTTTTGTCACTCTTTTGTCTTGAATAACTTAACCACAACTGCACCACTGCTAATGAGAGAAGATATCCCCAGTCTGTGGTGACAGAGTAATACACCTCGCTAGACTATTTCATTTCTTACTTTCTGCAATAGACAAATGTGGTCATGCAGGATAGTCTCCCAAATAACCTAACGGACTGAAATAGGTATCTCTTTGTGTTGCTCCTAAAAACAGTTAACCAAATAACAATTTCCTGACAAAGAAGCTAAATGCGTCTTACACCTTTTCATCTAAAAATGCCATCTGAACATTGAAACTATGCTGCTGCAACATCTGTCAGGGTTTTCCTGTTGCATTCAAGTATTCTTGGTCACTCTAAAGGAAACAAGCATTGCAGAAACAAAGGAAAGCCAATTCTGAAGTAAACAAAGCACTTCTGCCTCTTTCTTACTTGGTTTAATAGAAAATGCTCATCACATGGTCTCCCAGCTGCAGCAGAAGTACCCAAGAAGGTTTTAATAAAAATAGCTTTTATAAATGGCTGAGGGAGGGAGGGAAATTGAAGAATTTATCCATGATTCCATTTATCCAAGATGGCTCCCGGTGCTGGTGCTAAAAGCACTGCTATTGACTCAGCTTGTTATATGACTCTGAGCTGGAGCCAATACAGACGAACAGAAGATAAGCTCAGGCCTCAGAAATCGAAAAAGAGAATTGGATCATAGATAATAAAATAGACTAGTCCATATATTAGTCCTGAAATGATCTTGTTGTTTTCTAATATTTTGCAATATGAGCTGTGAATCTAAATACTCAGTAGTTATGAAAAATCAGATTTCATTTCTAGATCTCCTCCCTAGGTTGGAGTTCAAACATCAGCTTTTCCTAGACAATCACAAAGGATTCTTCCAAGACAGGGATATATTGTGTTGTTGATTTTCTTTGTGATAAAACACATTTACTGTCCCTTAATTTTTTTAGTATTTTCTTCATAAAATGACTTTATTCTGGAAGCCAAATCCTTCTTCTCAACCACAAAATGATGTAAGAAAATCTAACCTTCTCAACAAGACTGCAAGATTTCTGCAGTTACAGAAAGGTTTCCTTGGAAGAAACCCTGTCCTACAGCTTTTGGTCCTGTTTTCTTCCTTGAGTTAATGCTACAAGGTAAGCTGCATGAATTGATCCCAGGCCCATCCATGTTCAGAATCTCACTGCAATTAATGTGCACTTAATTTCCAGTGGATCCAAAGATAGTGTGGAGCTGTGAAGTAAACAGTTAATGGCATTCAGTTCCCCCTTGCCCTAGTAGAGACATTGTTGAATGGGCTTGAGCTTTGTGATTTGGGTTTTGTTGTTTAAACAATCAGTTGTAAAGCATACATCTGCATCCCCTCTGCTTTACAGAGCTCAGAATACTACCTAACCTCTCTGTCACACAGGTGCCACCAGATTTAAGGTGAATATTCTAAAGTAACAAAACCTGAGCTGGCAGTCCTTCTGTGGCTGAAGTGTTTTATTAAGTAAAAACAAGCACACAACTGTACATTTTGTGCTGAGTACTATATGACACTAGAATGAATAATTCGTGGAGCAGGAAGGGATAGCATTAGCAATCTTTGACCATATGAACAAAAGTGGCCACAATAATTGTAATAATTGTGGAAAAGGCATAGAAAATCTAGGAGAGGCAAAAGAAATAGCCATACTGTCTCCTGAGGACAAAACTATGAAACAGCCCAAGGACTGGCACTAGAAGAAGAAAGGGAAGTTTATATTTCTTTCTCTTTTATAGTGTTGCAGTCAGGCTCAGCTGGGCCGAGATAAGAAGTGAGACAGGACTCGCAGCAAAGGGAGAAAGCAGCTTTACTGGTGATGTTCGATAATCCAAAAGAGGAAATTCATAACAATCTCTCCAATTTTATAACCTCTAGTGCCCACCCATTATACCTTAGCCAACTAAACCCCATCTTATTACTATGCCCCTAAAACATCCAACAGAATGGTCCCTTATTGCCTATTCCCACCCCCTGTTAGTCCCCACCAGGCCCAGAAGCCCAGCTCTTGTGTTTTGGTTTAGCTACCTCTTTATCTATACAGAAGAATGCAAACATGTGAAGGACAGGCCGTTTTCTACCCTTAATATTCTAAGTTACTCAGCTACCTAGCTATAGTGAAACCCCAAATATTAAGCATACCCCTTAAGGCATCAATAGTGGCTGCATGTTTCTCCAAAAATAAGGGTAAGTGGGTTCTCCAGACTCACCACACTTTGCTGTGCAAGACAAATCGGGGAAGACCCAGCCTGGGGAAGGCAACCCTTAATTACAGCTGCGCCCGAGCACTGAGCAGGGTGTGCTGCAACAGGGAAACAACACCACAGTCCTCTGCAACCTGTGGGGAGCGATGAGGAAGTAGAGGATGAGTTACTAAGTCCCTTTTCCTTCTGCAGCAGCAACAGAGCAGTGCACCTTTCCCTGGAATAGCACTCACACACTGCTGCATTCAGTGTGTTTTATCCAAGCTGAGGTTTATAGTCATTATGATAGCAACTCAGTTCTTTCACTCACACTCCAATAATGGCCTCATTTTATTAAGTGCTATACAAACACATACACAGAAACAGTGCCTCCTCCAGACAGCTACATCTCCGAACAAACCTGAGCGAGAAAATGTGCAGTTCTCATCCAACCTCGTAATTGTTTCTCTTTCTGGAACTGAACATGTATGCCATACAGACTGATATATATTGTCCCTATTTAAAAACTGATGTGATGGGTTGTTTTCATATCTAGTAGGAACAAGGAAAATGCGAACAAAAGCCAAGAGAGAAAACAAATCTGTATATTTCCACAAAAGAACTGATCTATTTTAAAATCATCTTAGGCTGTGTTTTTACTTGGGTTTTGTTTGTTTATTTGTTGGTTTCCTTTGCCATACTGACAAATTATATTGATTTGCATTGCACAGAAGTTGCAGATACAATCCTATGTCTACTTCCATTAAACGTAACACTCAGAGAACCCAACATCACTTGGAGACTTTCCTGACCTTGATGCCTCTGTACACTAGCAAAGGTAGAGCATCAGGAAAAAGCTTTGTCAACTTGTTTTTCTCAATTTATTCCCTTCACCACACAGTTTTATTTTTTATTTTAGGAACCCACTTCTTTTTATACTTTGCTATGCATGTTTTTAATGAAAAGATGATCTGTGTCCTCATTACCGCTCTACTGTCAATGATGAAAAAACATCTTAAAAGAATGATTTTCAGTCAGCTCATAATGTTTTATGCAATTGTACTGGAACTGTAAAGATTAGGTTTAATGAAAGAAGGTAAGAAGATAAAAAAGAAACCCACTAATGAGTGTCTCTGTGCATTGAAAGATCACTTAGGAGCAGAGCAGTGATTTCCTTTGTGTTAGAAAAATACAATGCATAAGGTTCAAAAGCAGCATATCCAAGGTTAAAGAAGCCCAGCCTCTTTAACACAGTATATTCACTCTCCTCCTCAACAACCTCCTTTTTCCACCTGTATCAGCATTTTGTAATTTTTCAGATGGTGGAGAGAAAATAAACTCATGTGTCTCAACCAGCTTTTATCTATGAAGAAATACACAAAAATGCCACAGCAGGCGCTCAAAGCTGTATGCACCATTAGTGGAGCAGCTCATGAAGCTTCACCTACAGCTGCAGCCACAGATTCTAACTGCAGAAGAGGAGACTCCAAAATCATGATCTTTAAAACACTCATGAGATTACTGCCATTTACTCTGGAGATTTGTGATGAAGAGTGAGTCAATATCAAGCCACACTGAGCAGAGCACGCAGCGCCAAACGGTTCAAAGCACAGGGCCAGTTAGAGACACTGAAGCCAGAAGGTGCTGCTCCAAATGGGAGCACTGTTGACATGGATTCACATTGAACAGAGCAGCTTCCGTACAGCGTGCTGGAGCCAAGACTTGAGCATCAGAGAGAGGCAAAAAGGAAGGAGGAGGGGACAGTGGACTTCAGCCCAAAGGAACATCTCTAAGACTCCTTCCTCTGGCATTAGCAAATGTGTGACAGGCAACAGATGTCAGATCAGCAACTCCCTGCCTCAGAATCTGGGAAAGCCTGTGTTTTAAAACAGAGGTTTCTCCGTAGCAAGTGTTCACCAATCTTCTGGCTCTTCTTTTCTGTCATCTTTGTCAGGAGTTGGTGGAAAGAATGTGATACAGCACAGTAGCCATCAGAGCAAAAGAAAAAAACTTGTTAGTACCCTGCAGTGCCACCCACAACAGAATATGCAAAATATCACAAAAATCAATAGAGCAGCAGATTAAGCTTGACTGCATTCTGTCTGGTATGGCTACCAACACCTGTCAGCAATAAACAGAGGACTTTTAAAAGCAGGCATTCATAACTCCCATAACGGTGTTATATGTTTCTTTCCTGAACTCACTGAGTTCATAACCTAAATTATGTAGAACAGCAGCTAAATTTGTTCATCGCTGATCAACTCTAATTTAAAAGGACAAAGCAAGAAGCTGAAAAGAATAATATTTGGGGAACTGGATAGCTTCAGGGGGTAGTTAATAATGGGATAGAGAGACTTGAATGCCTCCATCACTGGTTCTAAATTGGTTTACAGCAGTAGTGTCACAAAGTCATTACCGTATGAGAGCTGTTCATTTTTCTGTGCATGACGAGGTGGTGGTCTTGGCCTGTTCCTAGCTGGTGGATGTCTGCTTTACAAAACCCAGCAGCACACCTCCCACTCAAAGCAGCTGGCAGAGTCAAAAAGCCAAGGTCAGACTTGGGGAAGGAGCAGGGCTACCTGAGCAACAGGCTGAAAAGTGTGTGGTGGGGACAGCCCATAGCAAGGACAGTGCCATGTCTCATTAGTGACACAAACAGTGACTGTCCTCCAGCATCTCAACCATTTCAGGAAAGACCAACATTTGACTAAACATGGAATTGGATAATTAGCAGAGGGGTCACTAACCCTCTCACTTTCATGCGTTCTGTCATTTCCTGGACTGTTTTTTTCATTTGCTGGACGGCAATAAAGCTACTCATGGACAATGACATTTTTGATTGGATTTTTACTGTTATATTTGCAATGTGTTAGTGCCTGCAGGTCACAGACAGGATTATGACTTTGTTGTGATAGGTGCTCACAAACCACTAGCAAGAGATGGTTCTCATTTTGATGACCTTATAGTTTAAACAGAAAAGCCTGAGAGTGATGGAAGAAAGAAGGTATTATTATCCTTATTTTACATTTTACATGCTCTTCCCCAGCATGGAAAGGCAAACAGCAGTACATCCCAAGGGGCTGATCTCATGGTGCTCTTCTTGAACTCTGTATAAAATTGCAAGTGTTCAACAGTACTAAAGAAAAACAGTACTAAAAAACATCACATAACAAGTAAGGAGCAGAATCAGGACTTTATGGATCCCAACCCAACCTTGCAGAGAAAATGCAGAAAAGCTGAAAAATCAGATTGCCTTAAGAGTACTAGTTTGTGCTGCTGCACCTGAACATTTCAGGTCCTCAGGCTCTGTAGTTTAGGAAGAGAAGGCTACCACAGGAAATGGTCAAGGTTTAAAGTCTTGTTTTTCAATCCTTTTTCCTCCTGGCCCAAAGGAATTTCTACCATGGCCCTCAAGGTATGCAGGGGCAGAACTATACTTATGGTGAAGACTCTCCTCAACTTTCTTTAGATATTTTTTTCCTGTGAAATAGTGGAAGGGTTTGTGTGCACCCATGGTGCTCACTGCTATCCTAGCAGTAAAGTCTCCTAAACTTTAGGATAAAGATGAGCCCTTGGGACAAGAAGACAATCTTCTAAATTAGGAACTGGACATAAGACCAAATCCTCTCTCTCATTTAAAAATTATTTAAGAAAATGCCACATAAATTTTTTGAAAATCTATTTGCCTGTGGGCAGGACACTGGATAAGTGTTAGAAGCCAGCATACTTCTAAGTACATAATTTATGTCTTGTTTGGCAGTTGGCTCTACGGATGAAAGGATAAAAGTAAGCAAAACTTTATATGAGGCAGCAGCAGGAAATACTCTTGAAAAGAAATGATGGAGAAATCCTGAGAGTAGTCGTGGTGCTTCAGGGTCTATAAAACCAGAAAGCAAATCATCTTTCTGAGATGACCAGAGCATAACCTGATTTTTGTATTGATTTTTGCTAAGTAAATAATCAAGGTCACTCATTAGGCACCTTTGATCAACCTAAATAGATAAGTAAAATGCTTAATGGATGGAAGACAACATTCATAAAGTGGCAAAGTTAATTTTTCATAAAAATATAAAATAAAAGTATTTGGGGAAAAAAATCTGACTGATAAGGCAAGAATTTGTGATTTAGAAAGAGCATAGGATCATCTGGATTATCTCATCTGTTACCCCCTTGTCTCTTCTTCCTGAAATAAGAACTGAAGGAAATCCCAGTTGCAATATGTTGTGGTTTAACCCCAGACAGCAACTAAGCACCACACAGCTGCTCACTCACTCCCTGCCCCCAGAGGGATCGGGAAGAGAACTGAGAGGAAAAAAAGCAAAGTTCATGGCTTGAGATAAAGACAGTGTAATAGGACAGAAAAGGAAGAGGAAACATTAGAATAAACAAAACAAGTGATGCATAATAACAGTGATAGTAATAGTAGTAGTAATAATAATATGATTAGAATACACAAACCAAATGATATGCAATGCAGTTCCTCACCACCTGCTGACTAATGCCTAGCCAGTCCCTCAGCAGCAACCTCCAGGCAGCTTTCCCCCCAATTTTTAAAATTAACATGCTACACAGTATGGAATACCCCTTCGGCCAGTTGGGGTCAGCTATCCTGACTTTGTCTCCTCCCAACCTTTTGTGTCCCCCACTCTACTCACTAGTAGGGTGGGGGGAGAAGTGTTAACACNTTGTCTCTTCTTCCTGAAATAAGAACTGAAGGAAATCCCAGTTGCAATATGTTGTGGTTTAACCCCAGACAGCAACTAAGCACCACACAGCTGCTCACTCACTCCCTGCCCCCAGAGGGATCGGGAAGAGAACTGAGAGGAAAAAAAGCAAAGTTCATGGCTTGAGATAAAGACAGTGTAATAGGACAGAAAAGGAAGAGGAAACATTAGAATAAACAAAACAAGTGATGCATAATAACAGTGATAGTAATAGTAGTAGTAATAATAATATGATTAGAATACACAAACCAAATGATATGCAATGCAGTTCCTCACCACCTGCTGACTAATGCCTACCCAGTCCCTCAGCAGCAACCTCCAGGCAGCTTTCCCCCCAATTTTTAAAATTAACATGCTACACAGTATGGAATACCCCTTCGGCCAGTTGGGGTCAGCTATCCTGACTTTGTCTCCTCCCAACCTTTTGTGTCCCCCACTCTACTCACTAGTAGGGTGGGGGGAGAAGTGTTAACACTTCTTAGCAACAACTAAAACATTATTTTTTTATCAACATGATTCTCAGACTAAATACAAAACAAAGCTACTAGGAAGAAAATTAACTTTATCGCAGCCAATATTTGGAGACAATAGTAGTTGGGGTGATTAGCAGATACCTGAGAGATGCACTGTTTTGAAATACATTAACTGGGAGGAACCAAAAGAAAAGAGTAAACTTCTGCTTCTGGGTTTATGTCTACCTCCACCTTTTCCTACAGACCCAATCTTTGTAAAAGATTGTTTTTCTCTCGACTGGCAGCAAGACTTAAAGTGCAAGACAAATCTGCAAGTAGCCCCCCATTATTCTAAGCATTTTGTAATTGCCCACTTTAAAAAGGCAGCCATGATATTCTGGAATCCCACTGTGTGGTTGAGAGCCCAGCAAAATTCAGATATTCTAGTTTCACTAGGTGTTTGTGGTTTAAAATTTTGCTCCAAAACAGGATAGCAGAATTTTTTACCTTGAGAAAGTTGCAGAGAACATTAATTTCAATGTGATGATAATAAGTGACAGCTTTTCAAATTTTTGTAATATATATTGCAAAAATTATATTTGTAATATATAATATAAAAGGACATATTTTCAAAGCAGAACTCATTTTGAAGAAAGAAATTGAAATGTTTAACTTGGAAATGTCACAATGAGATGTTCCCACACTGTTGGAACATCCTTCCACCACTTACTCTTTTTTAAATGACATTTTCAGTGCAACCGCCACAAGTTTGCAAAGCATTTCAATTTTTGACAGGGTTGCATCTTCCAGTGGAAAGCTGTTCTTTCAGAGGTTTTCCAACCAGCTCCACTAGGAACAGGTGTCACAGCATTGCTACAACACTTTCTTTGCCAAATTGCTAAATTGCAAGCAGGATCCAGGAAGATGGGCTGGACTGCGCAAGGCCTGAGGGGTCACAGGATGCTCTAAGGTGAAGAAGGATGAGAATCCTGTGCTTGAATCGCCTCTGGCTACCTATACATCATGTCTCCTGTGAAACTGCAACACTTGTGGACTGAACTAGCAGTAGCAACTGTAGGGGATTTTAGGGGGAAAATACCCTCAGTGTGTGGGCATGGTGACATGTTCACCCTGAAATTTCGCTCTCTACCATCTAAGTTTAAAAGTGATGGAAAGAAGGATTATCCTGAGATTGGAGTAACTCCCAGCTCAGGATGGGGATCATTAGCAAGTTATGAATGTGGAGGTGGGATGAGCAGTAACATATGCCCCTAAATTCTCTCTGAGGGTTGATTTTAATCGGTCAATGTCCATTCGTAGGGGCTTGCCTTTGCAAAGGGGATGTGTCCCTCCACAAGAGTGGAAGAGAAGTTTAACTCACTGGGTCCATATTAAGAGCAAAAGTACCCAACTCTTTCAAAGAATTCAAAACAGTCTTAGACCTCTGAGGAGGAGATGTCAGTACTATCTGAAATGCACAGCTAAAGAGAAATCTGATCTGATTTAATGCAGTTTTCAATAAAGTTCTTTTTACACACCACCACTTCCGAATGACCAAACAGACAGACTGACTAATACCAGAAACAAGCTGTGAACAAATGAGTTAGGCTTTTTTTCCCTCTCCACTTTTCTCACAGGGAGTGTAATTTGAAATTATCTCCTCTCTTTTTAATTTAACTATTAGCATCAGAAAGAGACAGCAGTGGAAAATTATAGGCAGTAATTATGAAGACTTGCTATGGAACTCAATACAGGGAAAACACTGGATTGTGAGAATGAGGCTGTGTTCGTCAGCAGAGGCACTTTGGTATTTGAAGTCCTGACATTTTGATTGCCTCAGACCTCAGGTGCTCAGCTTGAGAAGCCTTCAAGAGGAAAAGTCACTGTCAGATGGCAGGAACATCTTGAGTTGGACTCCCCTAAAAAATAAAGCTGCCTGAAACCTTTAACCCTCGCTTGGGAAGAGCCAAGTGTTTTTTTCTTGTTTTGGTTTTTTGGTTTTGGTTTGTTTTTGTGTTGTTGTTTTTTTTCCCCTGAAGAACAAGGAATATGGCATATTTCTTCTCCATGGGAGGATGTGGTAGATGGACCAGTCAATGTCTTTAGACAGTATGTCTAAATAATAAATATTTATGTTTCTGTATTAATTCGTGTGAAGACAAATACATATTTATGACACTGCAGAGCCAGAAGTATACGGTGCAAAGCCAGCTGGATATTACACTCTTCAGGAACTGGCTGTTGAATAAAGCTCAGCATTTTAGTTGTGCCCATTGCCTGTCCACCTTTGGATCCATCTCGTGAAAGACGAGGGAATCCCCAGCACTTCTGAGGGCTGCCATGCCGGCTATCGCGTGAGCACCAAAACATCCAAGGCAGGACACAGGGATAGTGAGAAAAAGGGAAATAAATGATTGCAAAATTCCCGTGTTCCACAGGAAATACTAGGACGCGGAGGAGACGCTCCACGAGCTCAGCCACGGCCGCCAACCCCCGCCTCGGCCCCCTGGGAGCGCCAACCGCGCGGCCCCGGCACGCGCTCTGGACCGCTCCCGGCTCTCCCC
>VYZS01019711.1:5701-27201 GCA_013400695.1 Neodrepanis coruscans | reverse complement strand
CGGGCGGCACATGGAGCGGCGGCGGCGGCAGGGTGGCGGAGCCCGGCGTGCCGCCTGATTAGAGCGAGCGAGGGCGGCGGTGGTCGGAAAGGAGGTGCTGAGGGGAGGGAAGGGAAGAAGAGGAGGCAACCGGGGGGTGAAGTCTCCCACCTCCTCCTTCCCCTCACCGGCACCGCCTCCTCGGCGCTCCCCAGTGCTGGGGTGCCCGGGCGGGGCGGTGCTCACGCTCCCTCCCGGGGGTCGGCGCGGCCGGAGCAGGCGGGGAACGCGGCCGGTACCGTGCGGAGGGTAAGGACGGCATGGAGCGGGGGGGGGGCGGAGGGGGGGGGGGGGGGCGCCCCGGTCGGGGGNGAACTCAATACAGGGAAAACACTGGATTGTGAGAATGAGGCTGTGTTCGTCAGCAGAGGCACTTTGGTATTTGAAGTCCTGACATTTTGATTGCCTCAGACCTCAGGTGCTCAGCTTGAGAAGCCTTCAAGAGGAAAAGTCACTGTCAGATGGCAGGAACATCTTGAGTTGGACTCCCCTAAAAAATAAAGCTGCCTGAAACCTTTAACCCTCGCTTGGGAAGAGCCAAGTGTTTTTTTCTTGTTTTGGTTTTTTGGTTTTGGTTTGTTTTTGTGTTGTTGTTTTTTTTCCCCTGAAGAACAAGGAATATGGCATATTTCTTCTCCATGGGAGGATGTGGTAGATGGACCAGTCAATGTCTTTAGACAGTATGTCTAAATAATAAATATTTATGTTTCTGTATTAATTCGTGTGAAGACAAATACATATTTATGACACTGCAGAGCCAGAAGTATACGGTGCAAAGCCAGCTGGATATTACACTCTTCAGGAACTGGCTGTTGAATAAAGCTCAGCATTTTAGTTGTGCCCATTGCCTGTCCACCTTTGGATCCATCTCGTGAAAGACGAGGGAATCCCCAGCACTTCTGAGGGCTGCCATGCCGGCTATCGCGTGAGCACCAAAACATCCAAGGCAGGACACAGGGATAGTGAGAAAAAGGGAAATAAATGATTGCAAAATTCCCGTGTTCCACAGGAAATACTAGGACGCGGAGGAGACGCTCCACGAGCTCAGCCACGGCCGCCAACCCCCGCCTCGGCCCCCTGGGAGCGCCAACCGCGCGGCCCCGGCACGCGCTCTGGACCGCTCCCGGCTCTCCCCACGCCACCACGGCTGGTGGCCGGGCCGGGCCGGCGCCCCCCCGACGGGGAGGTGCCGTCCGCCCCCGCGGGCCGAAGGAGGCGCTGCCTTTCACATTGGNGGCGGGGAACGCGGCCGGTACCGTGCGGAGGGTAAGGACGGCATGGAGCGGGGGGGGGCCGAAGGGGGCGGCGAGTGCCCCCCCGTCGGGGACCAGGGACCCCTTGTTCCTCTCAAAGTTTGTTGTCGGCGTGGGTAGGAGAGGGATCCGGGGATGCCACAGCTCCGACGGCGGAGCGGGCAGAGCGGAGGCAGCTGCCTGCGGAGCATCCCTCCCGGGATCTGCCGCTGCGTCCCGCGGCCATCGCGACACACGGTGTGGTGGGGGCCGGGGAGAGCGCAGGTCTCGCCCCTGCCCTGGGCACGGCCCCGCGCCGCCGCCTCGGATGGCAGGAACGAGTTGGAGGGTGCCCCGGGGCCACCCGGGAAAAGCTGGTGGTTCGAGGAGCCTGGTTTGGTTTCGCGAACCCGGGCGGAGAAGGGAGACCGGGCAGCCGAGTGGAGCCCGTCAGCGGGCGGGGGTGTGGGAGGCTGGTGGCATTATGGTTAACGCGCGTCTATTCTTCTGTGCGTGGAGCCGGCAGCCTCTCGGGCTCCCACAGGACCTTAACTGACATCGGAGGTTTCTCCCCTCGTCCTGACCCACTAGTGATTTACAGCGGGTGGTATGCAGCCTGGCTTTCCTGTGCACTTTTCCTCCCAAAACTCTGCCTTTGAGGCTGTAACCGAAATAAAAGGCGGTTCGTAATTTTGTGCGCAATGGTATTCCCTTAAAAGATGTCACTTAGGAGTCCGGCATCCTCAGAATTTCCCGGTAGGGTTTTTTGGTTGGCTGGTTGTTTTTTTGTGTGTGTGAAATTTGGAGATCTGGGGAGGGGGGGGGAAGAGCCGAAAAAGAGCGAGCCTTTTAAACTTCATGCAGCGTTTGTCATGTGAAATCTTAAGATGTTGAGAAATAATTTTCAGTAACAGATGGGCTTATTTTAAATGAGCATCTTTTTGTCTCAGACGTCTGCAAATCTCCATTGAGAACACCCCTGGATGAGGTACGTACCAAGCCTTTGGTAGGAGAGAGGTTGTTACTGTGATTCCGGTTTGATTAAGTAAAATGGTGTCAGAAGATAAAGTCCATAGTTTTCCCTCTTTCTCTAAAATTATCATCAGTGTTATTTTCTGTATGGCAGCAAATGATGAGATTAACAGTTTCGGCACACGTTTTCTTCGTTCACAAGATAAAGGGACATATGTAACATAGAGCCAGATAGCAGAATACTCCTTGACTATCTGCAAGTTTTAAAAACCCCATAGTGTGGTTTTTTTAATCTATTAAAGGTGTAGCAATGTTCATTTATTTTTCTTAGATGTATCATCTTGTTTTCATTGTTATTGTTCACCCTTTCTGAAAGGAATATAGCATTCTCTGATGGGGGTGGCATTGCTGTTAGCACCAAGATCACTCGAAGAATCAGTGATACTGGATATGATATTTAATAACAAAATGTGCAACACTGCAAAAATTACTTGTGTGTGCTTAATTCTTTTCGGACTACCCCTCATATCAACCACCAGCATGGATTTTCCGTTCTCAATAAAGGAAAAAAACTCTGTGACTATAGCAATATTTATTATGCAGGCTTAGAGTTTATTGAATCAGTCATTAAAGAAATGAATGTAACATCCTTAAACAGTTCAGAAGATGAATGTGTAATTTCTGCTTTGCTCAAGGTTTAAATTAGTTTTGTAGCAACCAGCAGCAGCTTTTCTTTATGATCTGTTGGTCTTTGGAATAAGAGGCAGAACCATTTGAATAAAACCATTTTAAAGCAGAATTGATAAAAGCAATAATTGTTTGACTAAGCCAGCAGGCGTCTATTGCCAGGAGGGGAAAAAAAAAAGTTGTCTAAGTAAAGAAAATGATATTTGCTGTTAATTTAGCTTGTTGACCACTCTGTGGCACCTAAACCCACAGGAATCAAATCAAAATACCTCTATAACTCAAGGTGAAGGTGGAAGCAGGTTATAGTATTGTGAGGATGAGCTGGTGGATGCCTTTGATCCTGACTGTTCTTTGGTGAATGATGTTAGCTCAGTTGCATAAAGGACCCCATTAAAAGCTTTCATGATCTGTTTAAGGAATGGCAGGTCTTAGCCAATGCAAGCCTTTCTTTTACTTCCTGTGTTCATAAGTTACTGTCTGGGCATTAGAACTTTAGAAAGAAAAAACCTTTTTTTCTTTCTTTTTAAAGCCATTTCTGATTTTCAGCCTTTAATGGGGCTGTCTCAAAATGCCTGCAGACTGTCATCCCACTGGGAATTTTGGTGGTGGAAGTGTTATGCACTAGAGGGAGAGAGCTGGCATGGTTTTTGTTTCTATTGAGTAGAGGAGATTAAGAGGTAACAGAGAATCCAAAGTCATTTATTAATTTATTATTACCCAAGATTTTTACAAATACATTCACAGTTCTGCAGGTCTCATACACTGTCTTCCAATCACCCAGATTCTGTAATTTTACATGTTTAGAGAGAAATTACTGTAACTTCTCAAATGCAAACTCTGTGACTGCTCTAGTCATGCAGTCATGTACCTAGGCATCCACAGAATTCATTTTTCTCAACAGTGATTGATCTTCATATCTTTCTAGATGTCTGTATCGTTTTTATCCGAGTCACCTCATGAAAAAGTAAATTATTTTTCTGTAAATTTTTTGCTGCAATTTCCCAAATAGTTTAGGCTCTTTAAAATGTTCTACAAAACCACTCATGACCATTTAGGTGAAAATTTGGAGATTTTCCTCTTCTCCTCCAGCAAATTCACAAGTCTGATGATGATTTAAAATACATGCTGTAGGCGACCCTAACACTGGGATTTGGCCAAGTTCAAAGCAGCTATGCAGATGGACACAGAAGACAAAAGGCAGAGGGAAATAGACCCTTTTAATCATAACAAGGCTGCTCTTGTTTTCTTATCTATAGTGGAAATTAATGGCAGTCCATTGTACCTAAAGCAATCTTAGAAATATACCAGCATAGACAACAAGAGCATCTGTTATTAATGTAAAGTTAAAAATGTGACAACCTGTCTTCTCAGTACTGCTCTTTATGTCTCCATTTTTAGACTGAGACTGTATTGCTGCCAAAAGTGCACATCCCATCGCTGTTGGTGGGATAAGAATTTCCCCCCCAGAACTCAGGCCCTTTGAAAGTGCGTGGTTTTGTTAATGATCACTGAAACCAGCTATAACCTGTCCTTTTGAAATGGTTATAATGACTTATAAATCAATTTCTCGTTAGAGAGAACTTTTCTTTTTTTTTCCCCGTTTTTCCCAAAGGTGCCATTGTTGCCCGTGAAAAATGATTGGGTTTGCAACATAATGTCGGAGCACATTTTATTCTGCCATTTGTGCTTCATGCAGGGGCATTATGATCATGTGCACCCCAAGCCTGGTTCTGCCTCTCTTCATACTGTATTGATCAAGCTAGCCACATCCAAATTACTGGCAAAATAGATATTTCACTACTGTGTATGTTAGTATAATAGTCACTCCTTATACCATGACTGGACTATTGGTGAAACTGGATGTTTTATACAATTCAGGTATTGTATTATTTGTGTAGATTGAGGCTAGGTGGCATCAAATAGTACCTCATCCTGTGTTGTCCTGTTTTATGGCAACTATATATTCTTAAGAAAGATGTGTTAACTTACTGCAAAGTACTGAGCAGGAGCAGTTCTGTACTGTCAGTTCCCTTTCAGCTCTCACTGGAGTCGTTTCCATCTTTCTGCATTTCAAGAAATGTTTCAAAGTTTTGTGTAGGGTATTGAGGGGCTTCCACCTCCGTGTTGTGCTGAATATGTGAAATATGCTCTCAGAAATCATGATTTTAGTCAGTCATAGCTCTGTTTTAAGGAATGCAATACTGAAGTCTAGACTATGCATGTGCCTGGAAAAGTAGGTGGCATATGTATATGTACATGCAAAATAACTTGGTGATAGATATACTAGTTTTAGATATTTGCTTTTCCTTAGAAAGGCTGTGTGTAAGGGAATTCAAAAGGATATACAGCAGTGATCTTGCCTATACTTTTTGTACCTAAACTTCCAGCTTGTCTGCTTGTCCTCTAAAATTTGAGTTCATGCATGACAAACAGTACTGCAGCATTTCTTCCTCTAGGCATGTGTTTTTTTGTTTGTGTATATCTGTTTGTAAATTTATGTATAGAAATATATATATACACACATAACTCATCCCTCAGTGTATTTTAACTATTTCTCAAAATCTGATGTAATGTTGGTTGGAGACTTTCTACAGTTTGTTTTTCTACTTGGATATCAGATTCTACTGTAATTCTTTCTCACTTCTCCTTTTTTCCCTCTCTCCTTTTTTTTTAAAAGAAAGAAAAGCATCTGCGTATTTCGAAGACATACACCATTGCCAAGCAATCTGGTGTAGTGGCTTAATATGCTGGCAAATAATTTCACAAGTTGTTTGTGTATGTGAAGGCAGTATATTTGAATATCATTATATTCTGAATGTAACTATGAAGATAGTTATCTGAACTTATTTAAATCTTATGAAAGGCCAGACAGCACCAGAAATGAAAGAATGTTTTACATTTTTCTAATTGGAGTGCAAATTTTTGTCCTTTGCTAATGCTGTTGTTGTGGGATATCTCATTTGCCCAAATCCTTTCTATTCCAGCTTCTGAGCATTGCCAATACTTGGTGGCCTAAAACAAACCTTTGAGAAAAGTAGACTCTTGAAGACTGAGGGAGTAGGGACATTGCTTTGCAGTGTGTTGCTGACCTTCTGTGCACTAACTTTTTGTCATTGCTTGTAAATCCCCTTTTCACTTTGGTCTGTTTATCTGTTATATGGGTCACTCAGTGGCTCCATTTGAGCACTCCGTTCCTTTCCACCTCTGAAGCCCATATTCTTTACTTCATTTTCCTTAAGCAGATTGATTTTGATTAATGTCCCTGGCCAAATTTGCTCAACTGATCTCTCCTGAGTGTCCCAGCTTGGTCCCAGCTGTCAGTGCATACCGGGCTGTCCTTTTCTCCAGCCTTACCAAGCGTGGTTTCTCAGAGCCCTTTGCGTTTTCCTTTGTTGTTTGAATACAGATCAGAAATGGAATTTCAAAAGAGCAAGTCAGTGCCTGTAGAGCAGTGGATCTGTTCTTTCTTTATGGTGAGATCTGAAAAAAATCCCACTACCTATCTCCTTCAGCTTACAGAAGTGTCTGAAGTTGGCATAGCTCAGAAGAGAAGGGAGGTTTTCTCTCGTGAGTTTTCTCCTTCACCTGAGCTGCTTTCCTCCAGCTGATTCCAAAGAGAGTTTTCTTTCCCTGCATCTCTGCCTCACAGGACCTTCTTCCGCTTGGGTCTTCCTCTCTTACCTTTCCCCAGTTGGCTTCTGTCTCACCTGGAGATGTCTTATTCCTATTATGAGAATAGTAGTTGCCTTTCCTCTGTCCTACCAATTCTTCATCACACCAGTAATTTAACCTGCATTACCTTTGCTCTCAGCATCAACTTGTTATCTCACAAAGTCTTTAATTAAAACTTGTTACAGCCAGTTTGTTGTGGGAGAATGAGAAAGCAGACATACACTTTCTGCAGTTTATGAGAGTTCTCCCTGGAGCCTGATGTTTTTGCTGTCTTTCTGTCTCTAATCCTTACTCTTTTAGTAAAGTTCACTAATATTTTCTGCTGCAACAAGTTCTTGACCTTCTCTGTTCTGCTCTGGCCATTTCATGGAAGCTGTTTTTGTGGAGTTGTTCTCTCTTTTTTTACTTCCTAATAAATGTGTTTTTCCCGCAGTTTTATCCTCTAGACATCACATTCTACTGGAGACCTTTAGCATTTAGCATCCAGTGGAGCCTGAGTCTTTTATGTCCAGCTCTGTTGTTTCAAATGACTTCTCTTAAACTACACATTGTGTACTAAACTGCCATTTCTTCTAGGTACTTTCAGGAGAATGAGCGTTCAGCCCCTATCTCTTTTGCACCTGGCTGGGCTTCTCCTTTCCCATTTAACATTTATGTCAATTCTGCTCAAGTCTTATGTCAAGTCTGCACCTTTTGGCATTAGAGAATGGCTATAAAAGTGGATGGAAATCACACAATTTCTGTTGAAATATTGAAATCCAAGGTAAACCCTTTTGTGAAAAAGTTTGAGAGTTCAAAATTGACCAGCTTAATGAGTTCTCTTCCATTTTTTTTAAATGTAAGTACCATAGTATTGTAACAAACTTTTCGTATTACCTGTTCATTCTGGTTTATTGGAAAGAAGAAGGGAAAGCTCTTTATTGGGACTCTAGAGCCTAAACTAGAGCTGTTTTTGGGACTCTAATGCCTAAACTGGAGCTGGTTTTAAGCAACCAACCAGGTCACAATTGCTTCATTTTTTCCTTTTATCTCTGTCTTACATACTTCAGCAAGCCTCTTCATCCTCTTCCAGAATTCTGTCTTTAAATTAAATCAAGATGTATAAACTGTGGAAGATCTTAGTTTTGATAGCCACCTTAGCTTTTCCTTCTTTCTTCCAAAAGCTGGGCAGAGCAGGAGCTGTAGTTTCTCATTAATATGACTCTGATGGTCCCCTTGCTGGTTTGTGACTTGAATACTTCATCTTGTCTCCAGCTTGGTGACAATGTGTGTGTATGGAGTTGTATTTTACAAGCTGAGGGGTTTAGTGTGAACTCAGGAGTTTTGGAGATTTTTCACAGGTGGATGGGGCAGCTGTCCCTGCTCTTCGCTGTGTCTGGGTGGGGGATGCAGGAGACACACCCTTCATTTGCTTTAATTCAGAACTTCAAGCTTCAGGCTTCAAGATAAGCCTCTCACGGTTCAGGCATGCACCCTGCCTCATGGAGTATCAGTTGGTACCTTTATTTCTGGATGTTTAACTCTTGATCCAATATGGAACAGCTTGAGCAGTTTAGAGGTGGGCAACAAAATGTAGAGGCTGCCAGCATGCTCACCTGCCTTTCAGGGGAACAAAGTTTCTGTCCTTCACCTGCACCAAATGGAGCAGGACTTCAGCCTTGCTTTTGAACCTCTCTGATCTTAGACGCACGTGTATGCCCTTGCTCTTTGGGAAGTAAGGCACAGCCTCCTTTTCTCTGTACCTGCAAGTCACCTGTGTTAAAACTGGTACACACATACCACCAACAAAACTTTGGAGGGAGAAAATAGTGTTATTTCTTCTAAAAACCCAATCCATCTCTGATTAACATCCTGTTTTCCTGCTTGTTTTGTTTTTGTTGTTTAGATTGTCGGCTGCTGGATGCTGGGGGATGTCACATAGGGGCTCTTTGCCCACAAATTGGAACTGTCCAACCGTTTTCCTTCTAGTGTGTAAATGGTATGTTAATTAACATAAATAAGCATGTAGCTTTGTCTTCTTGCTAATTAAGGTTCAACTTGTCAAAGATACAATCATGTTACATAAGAACAAAATTTGATATAGTATTTGTGTGCCCTAGTTTACTCCACATCTGCTAGTGCCTTGCTCTATCTAGAAGATAACATCCCTCATTTGCTCCTCTCCTAGTATCTGTGCTCCTTCCCAATCTCTTATGCAGAGAAAATTCTGACTGAAGTGAATGCAAGTTTTTCTGAATTAGGAGTGACAGCGTATTTGCCATTTACAGCCTAGGAGTAGCAAAGTATTGGAGACAGAGTAGTAAACCAGTAAATAGGATAAGGGTAACATTGCCTTTGCATTCTTGTCAACATGTGTTTTTTCCTTGCTTAGTGTTACTGAGTCTGAGAGTGCCATTTCTCAGTCTGCGCATTTCTTTCTCCAAGGCTTGGAAACCTTGTTCTGTCCTCGAAGCAGTATTGTTCATTGCCATATGGGATAAGGTAATTATTAGACATATAAATTTTCATTTTATAGGACAGTTGTAATTCCTAAAGGCCAAGAGTTACCGTGGTAGATCTCGTTTCTCTCACACTTTTCCATCTGACTGACTACGAGTATAAACTACAAGAGCTGTTTCTCTTGTAGTAGTACTTTGTGGACCCAGTTTGATAGGAGTCCCAATGTACTTGGCACTATGCAAACTTATGTGAAGATAAAGCCCTTCTCTGAACAACTTAAAACCTTACAACATGTAAGCAGGGAGAATGCATTTACATTTGTGCATTCAAAACTGTTTCAATTCTACCTGCTTGTCCTGTAGCCGGTTCTTAATTAACTGTTATTATAGAAGAAATGTATGGACATGGAGATAAAAATATTTTCTAAAATAGAAGCTAGAAATATTTGATTGTGGATTTTCCTTTCTTGTTTTGATTCCTTTTCTTGCCATGTCAACATTTTTGCAAATATCAGTAGCATCATTGTATTGCTCATAATTGCTTTCTGAGGAAGAACATGAATACTCACTGTTTCTATTCAGGATGTTAAAATTGCTCTATCAATCATCCTGGTTTGAAAATAGTAATAAATTTAGCCCTTTTTATAGACAATGATAAAAATTTTCCAGCCCTCCCTCTCCCTGAGAACAGCAGGAGAATATAGGTAATAGCATTTTAATTAAGTCATGTTTTTGTTCCCCAAGTGAACTGGTCTTGTGGACCAATAAGAAGTCCAGGAGAGGTATAATTCTCCATGTTGTCCTTGATGATGAGTTACCAGCCTTTTTATGTACTATGTGTATTTTATCTAAAGTGTATTTATGTTCCAATATCATCAAGGATCTTTTAGGGCTATATGTAACCTCATAGTGGAGGGCAGTAGTAAGACTTGCCCCCCCAGATCTTCACTAATTCTTTCAGTTTGAAGGCAGAGCCTTAAAAAATTGATGTTTAAACATCAGTTGATGTTTAACACCTCATCTATTTGATCCCCGGTAGAGTGGGCTGGGAAAAGGGTTGGAGGAACTTGAATACAGGTCTGTGCAGACAACTAAGAGGGGAGTTTGTCAAAGCCACTCCATCTAGTGGCAGTCACTTTGCACAGCTGGTCCGGCAATGCCCTTCAACAGCTGCTGGATGACAAGAGAAAGGGCTAAAATGGTGTTCAGTTATGCCATATCTGGTCTGGTCTTCAAGATAAAAGATGCTTAAATTTTTTTCTGTTGCTTTATTCTTACCCATAATCATAATTCAGTATTTTCTGTGAATTGCTGCATGCAGTCATGAAAATACGTAAAAATTCTGAGTGCCAGTGTCAGTGCAGGCTCTCCCTCATCTTTAGTCAATGTTTAGTCTTTTGAAAGCTGTTTTAAAAGGCGTGAGGTAGTAGAGGTCATTTAAGGAACAGGTGAAGTTGAAGACTTGAAGGCTCTGTAAGAAGCGTGAATTCTGGCAGGGCAGGGAGGCTCTCCCTTGGCAACTCAGGGGCACTCTTCCTCACTGCTGCCCTGCCTGTGAGGGGACCTTGTCATGGCACACAACCATCACTCCAGCCCCATCCAGAGAGGACGGATCTGTGTGGGGGATGCTTGTTATTTAGGAAGGCTGTGAGAAGCAACGGGCTCCTGGAGTGTTTCACATAGAGATGTTCGTGGGTGTTGAGCAGTATGGGATTGTGTTGTTGGGTTGTGTGGTTTTGGGTTGTATGGAAGCCAGCTGCAAAGAGCATTGAATGTGGCCACATGGTGGGGTGTCTGTTTTCGTGGGCCATGCCTGCTTGCCACGCTAGGTTCAGACAGAAGAGGTCAGAGGCAAAATTTGTACGGCACTAGCAGTGCACCTGACCCAGTGAAAAAAACAAGAACAAGGCCACTGTTTCTGCCATTGGCTTTTCAGTCTTTGTCAAATCGTGCAGTGCTTCAGACTGTGACCTGATAATCACAGTGCCAAAGGGCTGGTCTTCTTTTCACTAGACAGCCATGGAAAACCTGACTGGTCTCTTCAGTGCATTTCAGTAGGGAGCTTATACTGGGATAAGCTAGTATCTAAATTAAAATAAAAAAACTTTCTGTAAAATGCAATTCTAGATCAGGTGAATGGTTGTTTTACTGCAACTTTAATAAAAATCAACTGCTGCTTGAATGCTTGCATGCACACATACAGCTAGAAATTTCCAATTATGATATTCCCATCAGCAAACAAAACCAAAATTATTGTCAGCAGCATCCCCCAAAGCCTAAACTACATCACTAATGAACTTCCAAGTAGTCCCTAAGAAAACTGTCTTTGCAGATACAATAAGGTAGAAATTACTGTAATAATATCAATGTAAAAATACAGAGGAGGAAAAAGTCATTGACATTCAAAGTAAGACTTGCTTATCCTGATCCCATTAACCGTGTTGTTAGCATAGCCTATGCATGCATAGTGAATTGTCACATAACTTACTGCCATCTTCTAAAGAGCACACAGGAATTTGTGTTCTTTCATTTGTATTTCAAACAAAGGTAGGGATTGCACGGTACCTAATTCTGAGGAAGTCTGTACTTGACATGGCTCCAGCAGGAACCAGCTGCCTCATAAAAATGTGTTTGTCTGTCTAGCAGAAGAGCTCAGTTACATAAAATTTTTGAAGCTTTCCTCAAACATAATCTTCTCAATACGGGGCTGTGGCTTTAATCATTAAAATGGTTGTCTTTCTTCTGTCAAAAATAAGCTGTAATAACAGAAGATACCACAGCCATCTTCACATGTTTATAGAACTACTAGCTTTATTTAATATTTTTGGGTAGTTTTCAAATTAATAACACATTTTTCACTTCTGGTTTTAAACTGGTGTTGTGATGCCAAGTTTAAGGTTGCCAGACTTCACCCAAAGCAGATTTGTTAGCAGAGTAACATTTGCAAGTTCTCTTGGAACAGCTGCAAAGCAGCTACTGGAAGAAAACTACCTTATGTATTAGGTGATTGCTGTTAATTTTTAATGTATGCTTCAGTGACATTTCCCTCCCTCACTGCTCACACCCTCAAAATTAAATTCTTCAGTGTTGTCTGTCTGTCTAATAATTATATTGTTACTTGCTGATCAAACTGTCTCTGCAAAAGCTGACTCAGCCAGTATGTTTTGTGTGTTAAGACTATCCTTGTAAGGGTTGTTTGTACTCGTCCTTGTTTGCAGCACTGGAGTTGCAGTGTTTTCTGAACGTCTAAGTTCATATGTTCCCTTTAACCATCAATGTCCTGCTTAACAAAAGGTAAAGCTTTAAAGAACTGTGGAAAAAGTCTTGAGTGTTCAGATGATATAAGCAAGGGCAGTATAAATATATCATCAGCCAAATGATCTCTGCTTTTAGAAATGCTCATGATTTCCTATATGTTTAAGTTATTGGTTATTAAGTTATCGGTATTGCAGTGGAATCCTTTTCTTCAGACAACTCTTATCCACTCAGGTGGTGGAAGGGAGCCCTAAAGTAGATGTTCAATCCATATTCAAGGAATTTTCTATGGGCAAAGTAATATAAAGGAGTACAACATTAGGAGAGCTCTAAGACTTGTCAGGTGCTGATGAGGGTCCTCTCCCAAGGGTACCCTGACTAGGAGTTGCACCCTGCAGTATCCATGAGCAAAGGCTGGACATGACAGGACTCAGAGACCTGGGGACCTTCTGTTGGGTTCCGTCAGTTTCTGAGGGGACAGAATGTTTTTGAGGGTGTCCACAGCAGGACAAGTTATTTTATTATGTTTCTCATAGGAGCAGGGGTTCTGATCCTTTTTGCTTTGAGTTTTGGCTAGAGCTGCATTCTGACCCGAGCTTGGTGCCAGGTGTATCGAGGCAAGTGTGAACTACTCTGTTAGAGGCTTCTGGTCTATACAGAACAGATTACTGATTCTTTCACTGACTTAGCAGTGTAGGTCACTTTTCCTGAAACTGTGGACAGAGCTGGGTAACAACCTACCTCCCTCAGATATCCCAGTTACCTTAGTTTGCTTAGCAGAAGGAAGGAATAGAGTAATCTTTTTGTATGAATGTAATGAAGCTATATATTTGTAGATTAAATCCCTTGCTAATAAATTTGCAATGGCAAACTCAGGATGTTAGTAGACCTTAGATTGTTATTACAGGCTTATATGAATATACAGGCGTACTGGGTGAACTGTGAAATTTAGAGTGCATGGCTCTGTCCTCATTGTCCCTCTGTTACCAAGTTTTCAAAATCCTCAGTGCCTTTTGAAAGAAAAGCAATGAAGGTGATGATTCAGTTTGCTGCTGCTCCTCCAGCGGCACTTAGTATTATCTAAATGAAGCAAGCCCAAGCAATATTGGTCTACGAGGTACTTTGCAATCAGAAGCCAAGTTCAGATCTAGAGAAAAATATCTTTCTGGTGGAGCAGCTCAGAAGATTTTGATGAAAAATGGAAATTGCTTTCCTGTGAAGCGCTCAATTCCTTGTGCCTCTGTTTTTCATGTCACTTCTTAGTGTAATTCATTTCTGGTGAAATCCAGTTGATTTCTTTCTAAGCGCTTGACCCACCCTGATTCCCACAGTGGCAAAGTCTACACTTGCACTGAATACAAGAGAAGGGTTGATTTTGTTTGACACAGTTCAGCTAAATTGTTTGGAGTTTACCTCCCTGTTCATATTAATTAAGTCTGATCTTTTCCCCATGTAGGATTTCTTCTGATGCATTTTTCTGTCCCCCAAGTCTCTCTGAAACCATCAAGACTGGGGTTATGAAGTCAATCCTAGATGGCCTCGCAGATACAACTTTTCGAACAATCACGACAGATCTCCTTTACGTGGGCTCCAACGATATCCAGTACGAAGACATGAAAAGTGACATGGCATCCAAGCTGGGGTACTACCCCCAGAAGTTCCCTCTTTCTTCCTTCAGGGGTGATCCTTTCCAAGAAAAAATGACTACAGGAGATGATCCCCTGTTGAGCATTATTCCCTCAGATCAGGTCAACATCACAGAGTTTTACAACAAGTCCATGTCTACATTTAAAGATGGTGAGGAGAATATACAGTGCGGTGAGAACTTTATGGATATGGAGTGCTTCATGATCCTGAACCCCAGCCAGCAGCTGGCCATCGCTGTGCTGTCACTCACCCTGGGTACCTTCACAGTTCTAGAGAACCTCCTCGTCCTGTGTGTCATTCTCCACTCCCGAAGCCTCCGGTGCAGACCCTCCTACCATTTCATTGGCAGCCTGGCTGTGGCTGACCTCCTGGGCAGTGTCATTTTTGTCTACAGTTTTGTGGATTTTCATGTTTTTCACCGAAAGGATAGCCCCAATGTCTTCTTGTTCAAACTGGGTGGGGTTACAGCCTCCTTTACCGCCTCTGTAGGTAGCCTTTTCCTCACGGCAATAGACCGTTACATATCTATACACAGGCCACTAGCTTACAAAAGGATTGTTACCCGGCCAAAAGCTGTCGTAGCATTTTGTGTGATGTGGACCATTGCTATTGTAATAGCCGTTCTTCCTCTGCTCGGCTGGAACTGCAAAAAGCTCAATTCTGTTTGTTCAGACATATTCCCTCTCATCGATGAGACGTATCTGATGTTCTGGATTGGGGTCACCAGCGTCCTCTTGTTGTTCATTGTCTATGCCTACATGTACATACTGTGGAAGGCTCACAGCCATGCTGTCCGCATGCTTCAGCGGGGCACACAGAAAAGCATAATCATTCAGTCAACGGAGGATGGTAAAGTACAGATTACTAGGCCTGATCAAACTCGTATGGACATCAGGTTAGCCAAAACTTTGGTCCTTATCCTAGTCGTTTTAATCATATGCTGGGGTCCTCTCCTCGCCATCATGGTTTATGATGTCTTTGGGAAAATGAACAAGCTCATCAAGACTGTCTTTGCCTTCTGTAGCATGCTCTGTTTGCTGAATTCAACAGTGAATCCCATCATCTATGCTCTGAGGAGCAAGGACTTGCGACATGCCTTCCGCAGCATGTTCCCCACCTGTGAAGGAACCGCACAGCCCCTTGATAACAGCATGGAGTCTGACTGCCAGCACAAACACGCCAACAACGCAGGGAACGTGCACAGGGCTGCCGAGAGCTGCATTAAGAGCACAGTTAAGATTGCCAAAGTTACCATGTCTGTCTCCACAGACACAACTGCTGAAGCATTGTAAGTCAGAGACTTCTCAGCATTGCGAGAAAAGGAGTTAATTAAAAAAAAAAATCAACAACAGAGAAAACCAAACCCATGGCTTAACGTGTTTGTACCCTCCTGTAATATTTTTTGGTTTGTCATTGTAAACTGAGCAATGATTTTGTTAAGAGCATTATCATCAGCCAGTTCTTCAGGTTTTACAATTACGTGTTCAAGCTAAATTTTAACAAGTTTTTTCTCAAAAGGTGTTTATTGAATAACAATGTTTCCTGAAAGAGCACAGAGAAAGTACCAGATTAGCAATGGTTCCTTTTGGGGGTGTGAGGAAAAATTGTGAAACCTAATTGAACAGTAAGGCATTCTAAACCGGTTATCATCAAATAAGAAAAACAGCCGTATAATCACGCTGTTCATTTCACTGTGAAGTGTATTTCATGTCTGTAAGTAATAGGAGTTTCTGACTTTTTCCAGAAGCAGCAGTGCTGAGTTTTAGAAGTTTTGTAAAATGTGTCGTGTCCTGTGAATTGTATGCTGTTTTATTATGTGTTATTGATATTTGTCTGATTAAACAAAGTGATAAGGTAGACTTCCATGGAAATTATGTGAAATGTGATATGTAAACCCCATTGAAAACATTTATTGTATTTGAAGAATTCCTGTGAGATAGATATTTTGGAAATTTTACACTTTTAGTGGTCTTCTGTAGACTTAGAGGAGAGGTTTTGTGTTCTTCTACTAAATTATTTCCCCACTACCTGTTACTTTTACATGTGTATGAGAGCAACAGCAACAGAGGAATAGAGGAGGAGTGTGAGAGAGGAATGCACTGGTTCAGATTTTTAAATACCACTGCATTTATGCAGAAGGATGTTTATGGTTGTACAGACTGTTGCCCTGTTCTTGGGCCTTGCGTGAATATGAACACCGAAAAGCAAATGTCCTGGATATTGTCTCCTTTAATGGGCAACTGTTTTTAAGCCACGTGCTGGTTCTGGACCACTGAAGACAGCATGTGCCAGTCTCAATGTGCGATGCTATCACTGTGCAGTCAATGTATACTTGAAGTGTGTCACATTCCTGTATCCCAGGTTTAAGCAGATTCGGAGCCTGAGATGCCAAACTCCCATCTTCAGTGAAAGAGGAGGAAATATTATCAGACTTAGATATTTTCTTACATGTGAGCGTGTATATAAATAAATATCTATGTGTTCGTGTGTTCACATGTGTAAGTATACTAATCAGTGTGAGTCATGGTAGCATAACTAAGATAGGACACTATGACCAAATATAACTATTTCTTGTTGCACGCTTTGCACACAAATTCTGTGTCTAAAATTGAGTTCTTCCAACTGATTACTGATGAAAGTATCATATTAAGAACATCTCGATCCACTCTGAGATGTATATCCATGTGTTAAGAGAAAGCAGCCTTTCAGTTGCACTTGTGAATAAGGGGAAACGAGGCAGAGCATGGAATGAGCCTGCACTAACAACTGCTGTGGCTGTCAATGCTATTACTGAAAAGTGGGAAAGCCAGAAGTAAATGATAGTTTAAAGCTCTAGGTATTCAAATCTGATAGCTTGAAATGAGGTGAGTCTCACTGAAACCAGTGACAAGGTTTGACACTACCAGCTTTCAGGAAGAAGTTACTGAAGGAAAATAGTGACTGTTCCATGGTGGGATAGTTTCTGCAGCCTGGAACATATTGCCAGATAGTTTTTAAGGCATGGATATTCTGTAATTTTGTTCCAAGTTAGAAGCTCTGGGGTCCTCTTCTCTGCTGCCTTGCTTTCTTGGACTGTTGCCTCACCCTTCTTCTGGCTGATTTTTGCCAAAATGGCTACAAACACAGCTTAGCCCTTTAGCTGCCTGACACTTGCCACAACGGGGCTGACTTCATGGCACAGGGTGAGTGGAGCAAAATCCATGCTGCCCTACCACCTGTGCTTGGTCTTGTGCAGGGAGAGAGGGGGTGGCAGCCCAGGTCTCTGGCCACCATGACATTCCCAGGGCATTTCTGATACCTTGGTGCAGGCCAGAGCAGCCAACTGAAGAAGCAGCCCAACCCATTTCAGCCAGTGTCTCTGTGGGAGTACAAGTGGCTCCAAGTTCAGGCTCGATGAGTGGTGACATGTTTTAAAGATCAGATCAGGCGATGTGCTGAGCAACAGCTGGAAGAGACAGGGGTACTTTCCTCCTCCACCCACCTCCCATGCAGCTTACCTGGCTGACAGGACAGGGCACCAGGTGCTCTCAGGGGCACACCAGAATCAGCCAAAACCAGTGGATTGCAGAGGACTCCCAGAGAATGTACAAGTCCTCCTGAAAAATCTTTCTTATATCTCTTATCCTCTTGAAAGAGGGAAGGAAGGCCCATTTGAAATGTAAAGGTATTTTAAGAGCCATTTTTTAAACTGTCTTCTTGTGACTTCATGGACTTTCATTGTGCATTCAAGTTCTAAATTTTACCTTATAAATCATGGGACAATGGGGCTGTCTTGGCACTTAACTTGGTGCTTACTGATATAATAAGAAATAGCATCCTGTGAAATGTTATTGTCTATCATCAATATCTTTATTTGCATAATCGATTTTTCTAAAGCTCTGGGAACTGCATCAGTTCACTTAGAACAATTTATTAAGAGGCAGCAACAATTCCCTTACATGTTACACACTAAGTAGAACTATTCTTTTATTAGAAAAATTTGCTGCTGTTCCAAAATAAGTTGTACTTAAAAGCTTAAGGTATTCTTAATTTGCAGTCGCCTACCTTCACTTAGTGATAGCACAGCCAAATGACACTGTGTTCCATGGCCACCATCACCATCAACTAACCAATGCTAGTTGCAGTTACATATGTGTACCAACTCCGAATGTCACATATCTACCAAGAATACCATCTATGTCACATGTGTGCAGAGTTAGATTCTCAACAGTCTAATTGTATATTTGTATAATATTATCTCCTCGATTCTGTGCAGTCATTATCCATATCTTCTTGCACTGGCCTTTTGTTGAAAATTTGAGTGTGTCTATTGTGAGATAGCACATTTTACCTGCTGTTATTGGGCTGAATGTATGTAAATAAGTGGGAAAAAAAAGTCATCTGTACAAGCAGTGGCCTAAAAAGTCTGTAATTGTAGACTAGGAAAATTGTTGAAGTTGCTGTGACATCTCAAATACTACCTTTGAATAAACTGTTTACAGGGTCTCTTGAGATGCTGTTTCATAGTGAAAGGAAAATCTTTCCTTGTGATAATATGAGGTAAAGAAATCGAATTACCTGAGTTTTTTATTTCCAGCCTTTCAAAGTGTAGAACATAACTCTTTATTGTCTGTAAATCTAACATTATTACTTCCTCTTAGAAGAATATTGTATCATTAGATGTTTGTTTGAGCTGGTAACATCCTTGCAACTGTTGAAATATTTTTCATTAGCAACCTGTATAATAGTTTGTACACAAGTACTGTTCAGATTGTCATGAAAAGTAGCTTTGACCATTTACCAACCAGTAGCAGAATAGTATTTCTGTAAGATTTCCAGTGTATTCCTACCATATCATATTTTATTTCTATAATGTAATTAAACTGTTATTTATTCAAGGAGAAAAAGTATTCCTCTGCTTTTTTGTTTTCCAGATTTTGAGATAACTGAGGAAGCCACCTGATGCTGCCTCATCCCACAATCTGGTGCTCTACGTTTTGTTTATAAGTTTGTCTGTCAGATTCTGAAACAACTGCTTAAACAACTTGACAACAGGTTGTCAAGCTTTGTGGGTTTTAATTGTACATTGATAAGTTTGAGGGAGGAGGTAAATTATATATTTTATATTTGTGTATTCAGTACTATGGAGACAAGAGAGAAATGACATAGTTAAAACTGCATCTCCTGTTTCATTATGTAGGCAATTTCCCCTTTCCTCTTTATTAGCCAAAATGCAATAAATTTCTTTTGCCTTCCTTAGGTGCATAGGTTTGCACAGAGATGTCACATTAAGATAAACCCATATACTTCAGAAAAACAAAACACAAAAGAGCAGAAAAGAAGAAAAGAATGCAAACTAAAATGCTGCCAACAGCAACAACGACTTAAATTTTGGGGTTTTGTGCATGTAATCAATGACTTGAGACAAAGAGTTAGTCAGGTTTTGGCCAGTGCCACTGGGGACAGAGTTATGGGAGTAGAGAATGGATGATAAATAACAGGGGTATACAGAAGCTGTGCAGGAGAGCAAGCTCAGTCTTGTTACTGCCTGTGGGTCACACTAAAGTGCTTCCACTGCTGCTTGTTCACAACTGAAAGGAAGGGTTGAAAAAGCCACTAAATACTGTAGAAAGGTCCCTGCCTATTTCAAAGGATCAGTTTTCCATATATGATCTCAGATTCATGTTACTTGGGCAATTTTTCTTCGCTTCTGTGGTTTGAAGGCATCCTTAGGGGATGAAGTGAGCATGCCATAGAATCACAGAATCATTTAGGTTGGAGAAGACCTTTAGGATCATCAAGTTCAAACATGAAGATCACTCTGCCATGGTTGTGTCACAATATTTTTATTTTTAAAAATTAGGTCACTAGTGAGTTGAGACAGTCTTGGCAAAGCAAAAGCAACTAGAAATAAAAGATTAGCTCTTAATCTTTAGCTGCATACTACATTTAAATGAAGAAGTCTGAATATTTTTGCTGAAAGCTGTCACTTTCAAAGCAGCCAGGAGACAATTCCCACTGTATTTCCATGCTCACTGGAAAACAAGGATTATACTGCCATAAACCAACAACTTCTCTTGGCGGTAAGATCTGACTAGATTTATAAGTCTATGCTAAACAATACAAGAGGGAAATAATGACAACTTTCCAAATAAATGCTTTCCCACACTATACGAGTTCAGGAAGCTTGTGGGCAAATATACTGTTGTCATTTCAGCCTTCCATGGGTTATTGTTTCCACTCTTCTGGCAGCTGTTTTAAGAAGTCACAGTATTCATCATGTATACAGATCATCAATAAAACATACTCATTTTGTTGGTGGGTTTTTTTAATGTTTTGTCTTTAGTGAAAGTCCAGCTTTGGCTTGATGAAAAAATAAAATCATCATATCAGGGAACAGTTTATAATAGAAAAAAAAAATAATTCCTGTGTTTAAGAAAGCACATAGAGTGGGAAGTCTTACTAGACTCTTTAGAATACATGTCTTCCTCCATTCTGTTTTTGTTTATTGGTCTTTTTAGGTAATCAATATAAAAAGTTTTCATTAAACAGCAGCACAATGTATGAAGCACACAATTGCCTTTAACAGGACTCCTTAATATGAATGGCTGTCCAATACTGATCTTTGAAATTCAGTTAGGAGAAAAAAGTAATAATGAGACCAAGGTAATCTTAATGACGAGGTATGACATGCCCTGGTATTGCTGTCCAATAAATCATCTTCGATATTTAGAGCAGCACTCAGTTTAATGTTAAAACATTTTAAGGTATTGAATCCTATTTCAATAAAGTCACTCAGAATTTTTTATTGACTTCAGCAGAAATTATTTCTTACGTCAGGTTTTTGAAGTCTGAGCTTGCATTTGGAAAGTGCAGTTTTATATGCCAATGTATTTGCATTTTCACTGGCATTAAAACAAAGATGGGACAGTGTAAATAACAGCTTCTGTATTCATTGGGGGTTTTTACTTCTGAGAAAATGTATTTTAAATTTTGGTGGGTCAATGCTGAATCATAAAATCTGGCAGGGGCTCAATGGACTTGTCATGAGAGTGAAACTATTTATCTATATGTATGCAGATAGGATGGAGAATATCATGAACGAAATTGGTTTCAGTATTTCTGACAGAGTCCCTTTCTTACCACTTGCACTGATGCTGCTTTGACACTTCTTTCTTTCCTTCTCGCATATGCATAAATGTGTATGCATGGTGAAAACAGGACGTAGTGTCAAAATTTTTCCCCCAAATGAAGAAGTATCTGTATCCATATTATTTTTTTGTTTTTATTTTAAAAATAATAACATTTATTATGTAAAGTAATGTCACTGCCACTGATTTCACGAAAGGGAAACCTCTTCTGCCATTTGTAGATATATCTGAATGGATCAAGCCCTGACATTACTATGTGAACCATTTCTTCATTTTCCCTGTGGCTCTCACAGAAGTCCTTCCAGGACTTAGCACAACAGGAATACCTCACTTTCCATCAACCTGAAGAGGAGGAGAAGGGAAGGGAGCTGGAAATGCCTTGGTTCTTGTTTGTGCCAGGCTGTTCCTGGAGATACTGTGTGTGTAAC
>VYZS01019707.1:0-41131 GCA_013400695.1 Neodrepanis coruscans | reverse complement strand
GAAATTCTATTTCTTTCACTTTCTTTTTTTTCTTGTTTTTATCACAGCAGAAGTGTCAAACAACTCTTGGTTTTGCTTTTTCTTTTTTTTTTTTTTAATTCTAGATTGAAACAGAGTACAAATTCTCTAAATTCCTTTCCCTGATGAAAATGTTTGATCTGACTCCTCATGACAGGTTGTTGCAGTACCAGGACTGGTCGCTGCTGTTCATGGAGCAGAAAATCTTTTCTTTTCCTAGACATAGCAAACTTCTGTACATTCATTTAAAGGAAAGACAGTTCTCTTTGCTTTAAAAATAAAAATTCAGATCTTTGCCATTTTGGTAGTTGCTGTTTGTAGAAACAAGAGAAGTGTGTTTTTAGCATTCAGACAAGAGACCATCAGCTGTGGAAAAGCAACTCCATGGAGAGGCAACTTGAATGTCCTGGGAATTGAAGGGCCAACAGAGGAGAGCAACAGCTTATGAATGAGAGAATAAAAGACATGGAATGAGTATAAATAGTTAGTTTCTGTATGTTAAAAAGTGGCAATTGAGGGCATGTGAGCCATCAGTTTATGTACATTTTATTGAACCTCCTTCCATGCATGTATATCAATGGCTGTGGCTTCTTGTGTCATAGTGCCCTTAGATGTGCTTGGGGTTAAATAGAAAACTATAAAACTGTTTAAAAATTACACTGGTTACTGAGTTCTAGTTCATATAATGTAAGAAATTTTATATCATTTTCAGATTTCTACACACCACTAATTCTTTATAGGCCACTGTCTTACCCTCTTCCAATCATTTGTTTTCCAAACTGAAGAAACTTTCTGCAACTCATCTCTCCTTGCATGGAAGCCAAGTCATAGCTCTGAGGATTCTTGTTGTCCTTCTTTGGGGCTTTTTTAGTTCAACCACACCCTTTTTTTTGGATGAAATAATTAGAAATATATTTTGTGCTGTAGAGTTCCACAGCTCTGAAGGGGCAGGGAATCAAGCCCTTCTTTTTGAAATTACAATATTTATACTTAAAAGTTTCATTACTGCCTTTTGTATGTGTCTTCACACAGTTGGTGTGAGGGGTGTGACTTGTCTGGAGTCAACATTGCAATAATTGAGGGGCTTGGCATCATTATTATTAATTTCTGGGTTCATAGACACCCCCACCCCACTCTCCCATATCTCATAAACCTTCTTGATAGGAGCTGAGATGGCATATCCTGAGATTATCTGGAGTGTTTCCATAATGTCCCTTCTTCATATTTATTAGGAATTTAGGTTCTTCCCCTCTGAGTTTAATTGTATCTTCCATTGCATATCTTGTTCTATACATTCCTTCCTTGTGGTTCTTTGCAATGTGTTTTTATATTGTTCAAGTGTGTTCCCATCATCTGAAACAATGTCATCTCCCTATTCCACCCCTGAACTTCCATGAAGATTTTGTGGAAATACCCTTTTATCTCCAGGTATCAATATGATGTGATTTTCTACATATTGGGGTCAAACTCTTTGTGAATCTAAACCACAAGAATTCTGTGGAAAGGGCACTTGAGAAGGTGAATCTGAATAAAACAGAGCAACTTACTGCACCCAGAAAATTTATAGAGGGAAGGATTTTGATTAAGTTGGTTGCAAAGCAGCCAGTAAAATCGTCTTCAGTTCAGTGGAAATTATAGATTACCAGTTATATAGAAGGATAATTTATTTTATTCACCTTATAAAGAGTAGACACGGTACAAAAAATGTGAAGCACAATATAAGAATGGGGGGAAAAAGTAACTGCATAACAAAAATGTGAAGAAAATAAGGTGAAGGTAAGAATGCCAGAGCTACAGGATTTTTTTGTATCCTAATCTCTGTAAAGTTATATCAACAACTCTCACATTGTGGTGTCCAAGGCAAATTGAAGGCAGAAAAAAGCAATTTAGAGTTTATATCAATGAGTTTCCTAAATACATCAGGTATTTGGGAAGAAAATCAGTAAACTCTTCTTGTGTATAGCAGTATTTTATTTAACATTCTTCAGGCTCAACATGTAGCTATGTAATTCAATATGAAAACAAATACAGAGCCCAAGAAATTTAAAGTACTGATATTCAGAAAAAAAAAAAAAAACAAACAAAAAACCCCCCAAAAAAACAAAACAACACCTATTTTTAAGTTACAAACTTCAATTCTCTAAAGGTTAGAATAAAATAAAGGCAATATAAGGTCAGCCACTCAGTATAGTGCAAGATATAATTAAAAACTACCCTACTGGTAGAAAACCTTTTTGTTTTTATCTCACCATCTTCAGGTAAAAAACACCCACAATATATTTTGGTTATCTCCCATTATTTAAGATTTTTATGCCTTTTAAAATAAGGATAATTGGAATATGATTGTTTTGAAATTAATAATAACTATTTATGTATTATGAGTATACAATACAAACACATTTTTGTCTGTTAGAGATTTGGTATCTCTAAGGTAAGCAGTCAGGATAAACTGATATCAGGATCAGAACCATTACAAATGTAGGCTTCCTATTTCGGTGATATTTTAACCCTGCTCTGAACCTTTAGTTTAATGCCCCTCCTAAATTAGTCCTGGCACTGTTTCCTCCACAGTTAGAACTGTGAGTGTGTGTGTGTGATTCCCAGCACTCATTAGCCCAGTTAATTACAGGATGCTCCGTGTGTCCCCTTGGCTGAGCTGAGCTCTGCTGCTCCTCCCTGTCCCAGCCAGGGCTGCCCTGTGCTCACTGCCCCACATCGCACCAGCAGGATCGCAGGGAGGGGATGAAACAGTCTGGCAAACAGGGATTAACAAGGACAGATGTCTCCAGCCCAATTCACTCTGAAATATCCCTCGGACTATAACGAGTAGTTAATAAATACTCACTTTTCCCCTGGCCTCTCAGCTTGAGCTGAGCTTTCCCAAACCACCTTAGCTGCTTTCAAGTAATTTTTGTCGGGATTTTTTTCAGATCACTCACATCATTTCTCAGCGTTCTGTCTGTGTTTGCACAATCACCTCATTTCACAGCTCGTAATTAGTTGCCAAGCCAGTGGCAGCCCTGCTGCTGTGCCACCTGACCCTCTCTCTTGTGTTCTTTCTTCTCCACACAACCCAGAACAGCAGCTCCAATCCCATCTGTGAGCTGCTGTCATTTGGGATTTTTTTTTTTTGTAGCATCATGTGAGTTTTTTTTTCCACTTCACACTTAGATAAGAGGTGTTAATTTGTAAATAAGGAAAAAAAAATAAAATTTAAACAGTGAAAGCAAGAGGGAGAAGCCTCTGCCAGCTGAAAAGATGAGGGAATTGGAGCAGCAGCTCACTTTGGGCATTGATCTGTTGATTGATTGGGTTGGTAGCTCTGGCTCCAGAGTCACACGTTACTGACTGGGCTCCTTTAATCTTATCACTTACCCCACCCACGCCTCTGGATACCAAGTTCATCAATATTGCAAGACTCGAAGAGGAGGAGGCAGAAATAAGGTGTTTCTGTCATGGAGATCATCTCAGCCACCTTATTTGCAACCTCAGGTTTAATGGTGAACTCTTGATAGATTAAAAAATAAAAAATGTGATTTTTTTTTTCTCTTCCTTATTAGATTCTTTGCAGACTTACAGAGTGTTGCTGAAAATTCTTCCACTTCGTTTATACAACTAATCCAAACACTGTTTGCAAAGCCCAATTTTAGAGATTGTATAGATTTGGGGGAGCTCTTACTTGGTAAAGCTCTACTTGACTCAGCATAAAAATTGTCATATTGAATTCAAGAAATAAAACAGGTGACACCACAGTGTCACACCCCAAATGTTTTACTATTCCATGATAAATTATCCCTCTGTAGAGATTATTCCATTAAAATCCCAGTGTGAGCACCTTGAGTCCATCCATATGAGTTTGTTTTTTATTTAGTAAAATAATGCTATGCTGATATATTACAAAGCTTGAATCCTTTTAAAACTAAAAATACTTTATAAAATGTAAAATTACTCCATTTTGGCCTGAATCTACAATCCATTTCTGTGAAATTACAGTGGCCTAAAGACTATAAAGCCTGTATTACTAAGAATATTGGGATGATTAGAAAAATAACAGAGACAGGTACAAGAAAAAGCAGATGAGAAAAAACCCACACAAATTAATTTTAAATATGCTTAGAGCTGTATGTGATTCTGTTTTATATAAAGAGTTGAAACTTTCTCATCACTTCTGATATGAAAATCCTTACAGCCTAAAAACATGTAGCCACATATGTAATTTCAGGTATAAACATGTGTATAACACAATAAGCAGTTTTAAATATATCTTTTCTCAAGGAATAATCATTAAAAAAACTGTTCAGGTTATTTTCCTCAAAGGTTTACAATTAATTTAGAATGCAGCAACATCTAAGCTTTGCAAGTGGTTTCCTTTAGACTGAATTAGCTGTGTTTTAAATTCTATCAGGGCAAATTCTACCTGAAGAACAGGGATTTAACACTTCTAGGTTTGTACAATGTACAGTATCACACTGCAGCTTTAACAACATTGCAGAACTAATTTCAAATGAAACTTTCCCTCTACTTTACAGTAGGAAAAAAAAAAAAGTGTTTCACTTGAAGCTGATGTTCAGTGGAGGGTTCAAGAACTTCACTTCTGATTTGGGTTATAAAATGAGATCTGAAATCAGGTGTGTTTCAAGTGGTTTGAGGCTTCCTTTACAAATCCCTAGTGCTGAGCAGTTTCACCTCAGAACTCTGGCAAGGGGTTTGCACACATTGTCTGACAGAAATATCAACATCTAAAGACACTGAACGTGTCTGAGGGCCTGAGGTCAGGCAGCATTTAGCAAACCTTGCTGAGGACACTCTTCTGGATTATACTGGCTCTCCTTTTGCATTATTCATTGTGTCTGGATGGGAGGGAGACATGGAATGTGAGGTGAAACGTCCTTACCAGTGCATTTACTATTAACTCTGCCTTTGCAATAATTTATTTATCCATGTGCAAATAATCTAAAGAATCCCAGAATCACTGAGGTTGGAAAGGGCCTCCCAGACCACGGAGTACAACCTGTGACTGATCCTCACCTTGTCCCCCAGCCCAGAGCACTGAGTGCCCCTGCCAGTCCTTCCTTGGACACCTCCAGGGATGAGGACAAAGGCTCTAAAGAAAGTTATAGAATAAATTTTGGAAATTGTTCAAGTCACAGACATAATAATAGTTGTCCTGACCTCAACAGAACTGCCTAAGTGTCTACATTTTGAATACTGTGTTTTTTCTTTGCTTGTTTGTACTTTCTCTAGTATTTAAGGTTCTTGGCTGAAACATTAGGTGGGATACAACATAAATGGATAAAGAAAGGCTGCTGTTTTATTCCAATAAACACACATCTTGTGTTCTTTGTGCATGTTGGTTTTAAAGAACAGCCTCACCTGTGACAAGCAAAGCAGTGAGCCAGGACATTTAAGATGTGGGTTTTGTTTCTATGCCTCAGATTTCTCAAGTCTTTGATATAAATCACTGACTCAGCCTTACCAGGAATAAAATTGAGGTTATAGTATTTGTATTCTTTGAAGTGTTTTGAGAAAAGAGATCCATTCTACTGTCACTATTCTGATCCTTTTGAGAACTATTCCTTGATTTTTGCATCCTCAGCTCTATATCCAAACAGAACAGACCATTGATTGGTTCTGATGGGTTTGGGGTTTTTGATGGGAGATGCACCCTTTGCATCAGGACATTTACTACCTCGTGGTAAATACTACTAAAGTTTCTTCCCTATGAGGGTGGGGAGGCCCTGGCACAGGTTGCCCAGAGAAGCTGTGGCTGCCCCATCCCTGGAAGTGTCCAAGAGCAGGTTGGAGCAACCTGGGATAGTGGGAGGTGTCCCTGCTTGTGGCAGGGGTGGAATGAGATGATCTTTAATGTCCCTTCCAATCCAAATCATCCTGTGATCCTATGAAATACATCTGGATTGCTGCATTTTGCTCTTCAAGTGAGAAGATAAGGTTGTGATTGCACTACTATGTCTCCTTGATCCAGGAATTCTGCTGGGCTGTGTTTGCTTCAGCAATTGTCTGACTTGGTGCTTGGTATTCCTGGTCTGCAGTCCAAGCCTCTATGTCTTTTATATATTGTGTTGGTCAGTTCTTCTAATATCTGAAATAATTGGGATATACAATGCAGGACAAAATCATCTCAGCTGTTATATTAATCTTTCATTTGCTAATTTGTTTTAGTACTGCTGTTACCAACATTGAAAGAAAGAGTGAAGACACTGTAGATACAGACATGAATGCAATAGCAGGCACTTACTTATCCTGTTTGCTCCTTTGACCATTTTTTTAAGTACAGAGGTCTTGAACAAATCAGAGGACAAAGCCTATAACATCAGAAAGGAAAAAGAAGTCTCCAGGCACTAGAGAAGAAAAACTTGTTTAAATGCCTCCAGATCCTATTTTCAGATTTAATCTTATCTGGAAATGAAAAAGAGAAAGCAAAAAGCTCTTGCAGCAGCTAGATGAGCTGAAAATGGGAGATTTAATGAAATAAAAGTGATAATACTAGATCTGTATTACATACAATTTTAATAAGAGACTGTGTTATGGAGAGCCCGAGGCTGCAGCACAGCAGGAGTTTCGGATTTTTTATATAAAGAACCCACTTAGGTATCTCAGTTATCCAAGACAGACAAACTATAGAACTGATTCCTACCTCTGCTAAAAGCTCTTGACATTGCACACTGTAGCTGCAATGCATAATTACATTTACATGTATTTTAAGTGCTCTTTTTCTGAGAACACTGGCTATGTATTTATATTTTCATAGAACATAAAGTCCCACCAACATTTCACACAAGTGAAAGGACAGAACAAGAAAAGAAATGCCAGACATTTAAAGAACATTGGCTTTATATAATCAATTTGCACTCCAACTGTGTGCCCACATTTTTGCATTCAGCTACAGCTCTCTCTGCTTGACATTAGAAACTTCAGCTGCTGACTTTTCTTTTTGAGCCTTTCTGTTTGTGGAAAAAAACTCAGAATGTTGCAAAGCCACAACGGGCCTTCTCTGTTAAAGACGACATTTCACTGGAGAAGAAAAAAAAAGATTACAAAACATTAATTGTTCAGCTTTCTATTTATAAGCTTATTTTTATTTAGAAATATATTCCACCTGCAGAGCTGCTCCAGCCCTGGGGAACAGCACAGGGAGCACATGGAGCTGCTGCAGAGAGTCCAGAGGAGGCCCCAAGATGATCAGAGGGATGGAGCAGCTCTGCTGGGAGGAAAGGCTGGGAGAGCTGGGCGTGTTCAGCCTGGAGAAGAGAAGCTTTGGGGGGGAATAATTGTGGCCTTGCAGGACCTGAAGGAGCCTGGAAGAAACATGGAAAGAGACTATTCCCAAGGGCCTGGAGTAACAGGACAAGGGGGAATGGCTTCCAACTGACAGAGCACAGGGTTAGATGGGATATTGGGAAGGATGTTGGGTGTGAGGGCGGGGAGTCAGGGTTAGAAGAAGCTGTGGCTGCCCCATCCCTGGAAGAGTCCAAGGCCAGGTTGGATGGGGCTTGGAGCCAGCTGGGACAGTGGGAGGTGTCCCTGCCCATGGCAGGGAGTGGAACAAGATGATCTTTAATATCCCTTCCAACTGAAGGGACCTTACACACAAGGGACCATCACAATTCTGTGATGTATATTCTGTTGTAGGCAAAGAATACTCATGTTTCTTTGAATGTAAAAGAGCGATTGAAGAAAAATTCCAGAACAGTTCAGATTGGAAGGGAGCTTTGGGGATTGTCTAGTGTGCTCAGGGCTCTATGCAGCTGGATTTTCAGTATCTTTAAAAATGGAGATTCCACAGCTTCTCTTGGAAACGTGTTCCAAGACTTGACCATCCTCGTAGTAAAACAACTTTTCATTTTGTTTAGGTGGAATATCCTTCATTTCAGTTTGTGTCCACAGCCCAGTCCTGTCACTGGGTATCACTGAGTATAACATGGGTTATATCTGGATATTTTATTGGGATATTTTTACACATTGATAACTTCTTTTTTATACCAAAGCCTTCTCTTTCCAAGGCTAAGCTCTTTCAGCTCCATGGACTCTGACTGGTTATCTTTACAGAAAGAACATTAAAACATTGGGAGAAAATGTGAAACCCTGAGGAAAATAAATACACTTAAGTTTCTGAGTGTTTTTTATTTGTTCTATATTTGTTATGTATTTTCTGCCCTTTGTGCTATATTTAAAAAAAAAAATCCTGTAATTTTTAAATCAACATTCAGACAGGAAAATTACCCTCTGTTCTCTCCACTGCAGACTGTAAACAACAAGTTAAATTATCACATGTGCATGTGTTCGAATTATCAGTAATATGTAAAAATCATAAATCAATTTAAGCAACAAATAGCTTAATTTAGAAAATCAATTTTCAGAATTGTGTATAAAATCACCTATTGGCACAGCGATTTCTTCCAATACCTGGGTACTGACCTGTATCTATATAACTACATCCATTTCTAGTTTGAGGAAGTATTTTTTCCCTGTTTTCCTTTAACATGGCTGATTTTTGTCTTCCTAGAGAACATCTGATAGAGATGCTTATTTCTGGGAGTTTAACACCCATATGTTGCTGCTTTCTTAATGCCTTGAAACTTTTCTGCACATATATGACTTTGAACATTGGTATGGAAGGATTAGAAATGTTTATTACTGGTAATGAACAAAGTTTGTTAGATTTAGTACTGAACAACAGTGTAGAAAAATAGGGAATTGCATAATTGATTCATACTTTGGCCTGAAAATCTCACCATTTTGTCATTTCTGATGAGAGGACATCAGAGCTGGATACAACAGAGTCAATTGAAATGCCCATTGCAGCCAGGGGTGAAATCCTGGCCCCCATTTAAACTCATTTAAAGCTCATTTGAGCAAGTTTTTATTGAAGATGCCTGATATTATCAAAGAGATCATTGTACTCATTTGCACTGATTTCAGCAGCCCAAGCCAAGTGTTTGAAGGCATCACAAGTTCTTTCAGCTCAAAGATTTATGCCAGGGGAGGTTCCGATTGAATATCAGGGGGAAAATGTTCATTGAAAGAGAAGCCCTGGCACAGCTACCCCTGGAATCCCCATCCCTGAAGGGTTTGAAAACACACATGGATGTGGCACTTGAGGACATTGTTAGTGGTGGCCTTGGCAGTGCTGGGTTAAGAGTTGGACTCTGGGATTTTAACCTAAAGGATTCAGGGGAAATATGTATGAAATAGGATCAGGCAGAAGATCCCACTGTAAGTCATTATCATTTTTTAGCAACTGTATAAATGAATCCAACTCCAAATACCCAGAGTCTCCTCAGAAGAGAGATGACACACTGCTTATGGATTGAAAGAAAGTGTCAACTTGATGCTTAAGCTGCCCTGAAGAATGAGACCCACTTTGAAAGACTAAGCTGCTGAAAATAAACCATATGGTTCATATCCCTGAGTAGAACAGGAATATTCCCTTCTAAACGTCCTGCTGACTGAGGAACCTTTAATCCTTCTGACTGTGAAGTAACTTGACAAACAAATATTCTTTAATTCTGGGAATTCAAGATTAAATTGTTAATGATACAACAGCAATGGCCCTGCTTATGCAATTGCTTAACAAGAAATCCCAGAGAGAAATGGGTGCTGGAGATTCCACCTTCAGTCCAGCTCCCATGAAATACAAAATCCTCCCTGTTGCCATGAATTTCTTCTGAATGCTGCTCTGAGTGATTTAAACTGGAAGGAACGATGTTTCCAAAAGGACACTGTGAACCTTTTGGAAATACACTGACCAGGCAAAGGAAAAAAAAAAAAAAAAAAAAGAAAAAAAAAGAGGTAGAATTACAGGGGTATAAATTACTGAAACTTAGATCCCTTCTCATAAATGTTAATTGTACTACTTCCCACCATAAAAAGGATGAACATGACCTGCAGTATTACTCTTACTGAAGCTTGTGCAATAACAGTCATCACACTAATAATGTTTTCATTTCTTTCAGTTTTTGTATTGCTGCAACTGCACAGGTTATAGAATTCATTAGTAATTATTCTGAAATAGAAATATGTATAGACTTGATTTCCATAGTCTTTAAACTGTCATTCTCTGAAATAACTTATAAAAGAAAACAAAAAAGGTAGTGATGACATTTACAGCTGATTTGTAAAATGAGGGAGATCCTTGATGAAATCCACTTTGAATAAATGTGGGGTTTGCAGCTATTAAGAAGCTGGATTTTGCATGAAATCCCAAGTGGTGAATTATTCTGTACAGCCTGGGCTCCAGTGCTCCACAGACTGATGGCCTTGTAAGAGGTAGAACAATTCAATGGAGAAAGTAGCAGGGTATCTGTGGAAAGAAATTAAACATAATTGGGAAGAAAAATTTTCCTTTAGTAGGAGAAAATCAGCTATGCTTGAGCAAAGGAGTGCAACATGAATGTAGGATGTGCTGGAGGCTCCAGAGGGGCAACTGCTGGTCATTCTGTTCCTCTGGAGGGCAGGATTGGAGATGTTCTAGGGGCATTTAGGGGGATGTGCCATTTTTATGTACTTAATTCAATACAACTTTACGAGTTATTAAAATAAAGTCACATATTTGGCGTAACTGAGCAAATTGTGAGCACTGTGGGTATTCAATGGCTGCATCTCCCAGAACTTTATCCTAGAATCATAGAATGGATTGGGTTGGAAGGGACCTTAAAGCTCATCCAGTGCCACCCCCTGACATGGGCAGGGACACCTTCCACAGTCCCAGCTTCCTCCAAGTCCCATCCAACCTGGCCTTGGACACTTCCAGGGATGGAGCAGCCACAGCTTCTCTGGGAACCAATGTCAGGATCTCCCCACCCTCACAGCCAACAATTTCTTCCCAGTATCCCATCTAACCCTGCCCTCTGCCAATGGGAAGCCATTCCCCCTTGTCTTATCACTCCAGGCCCTTGGAAATGATCTCTCTCCATCTTTCTTTCAGTCTCCTTCAGGTCCTGCAAAGCCACAATTATTTCCCCCTGAAGCTTCTTTTTTCTGGAAAAATCCCAGTTCTCCCAGCCTTTCCTCCCAGCAGAGCTGCTCCATCCTCTGATCATCTTGGTGCCTCCTCTGGACTCTCTCCAGCAGCTCCATGTGCTCCCTGTGCTGTTCCCCAGGGCTGGAGCAGCTCTGCAGGTGGGGTCTCACCTGAGCAGGGTGTGGATGCTGATTTCTGTGAGCTGCAGGAAACTGTTTTTCAAGAATATTTCAAAATGTACATGATTCTTTAATAAAAAACAATTTCTAAAATACAGTAAGTTTACTTGAATTATGATTTTATTTACTGCCTCATCCAAGAGCTCCACTTACACTATGCCACTCCTTTTGAACAGAAATATGAAGCAAACCCTGGAACACTTAAAAAGCTGTGGCAGCAGATGGACTTATCAATATCCTTTTGCCTTTTTTTCGTTTGAACTGTGGCAACCACTATCTAAATTGAGGATAATTAAATACAATATTTCCACATAATTAAATGGTAAAGATTTCTAGTGCAGAGTCTGTGCAGCTTTGTGTGGTAATTTCTTGGTAAGAGAGTAATTTTTTCCCAATGCTGATTGATGCTGAATAGATGGATAAAGTTACATTGTGTGATGCTTCCTCCTGTTTTCTCTTTCATTTTAAATAAGATCAGAGTCGTTCTAAGTAGGAATAGTCAGTGTTATAAAAGGATGGTGAATAAAACTGTGGACATTTTCTTGCACCACAGATTGATAACCACTGGAATTACAGCAGTGCCATAAACATTTTACTGTGCATCATAAAGGTTTTCCATGTATAACATCAGCCCTGTGGTACAGCTGCATTAAAGTTGTAGTCTCAAAAGCAGTCATCAGAAATTAAATTTAATAATGAATTCTGAGTGTTTTAAAAGTTAAAACTAATCAAAGTTCCCATGTAATCCATTTATGTTCTTTAAGAAATTCTTTTAAGATTTTCTGTGACTTGACCTTTATTTTATGACAAGATATCTGAAAGGCTGATTTGTATGAGTCATAGCTATAATTATTATACTGTATGGGAAAAAAAGGGAAGTCAATGGATTTTCAGAGCTATTTGGTTAAAAAAAGAAAAATATTCTTTAAAAACTCTTTATATTTCAACATCTAAAATGTTTCTTACAAGGTCAGCCACTCTATCAATGTGTACTTTAAAATAAATTTATAAAGAACTGTTGAATAAATGCATCTTTGCTGAGTTTACAGCAAATGTAAGAGTCAAGCTGCAGCTCCCCATGTGTAATTATGTAGGTGCACAGTGGAGATCTGAAATAACCATAGGAACAGAGCACATTTACCTGAGTATGAAACATGGATACATCCACTGCTGTTAAACAATTTATTAATGGATTTCTGGTTGGCTGTACAAAATGTGCCTGCATTATTCTGCCTCCAAAGTGGAAACCTCCTTATTTGGCACCTTTACATGGTGTAGGATTCCAAGTGTTTGCTGGATGAAACAGCTTTGATAAAGAAACCTGGTATTTTTTATACTGTGTTCTCCTCTAAGAATTCAGGCTTGGATTTTCAAAGGAATCTGAGTTACTCTTTCTCCCACTGAAAGCTTAAGGATTTTGTTCTTATTTACACAAAATGACTGCAGACTGTCCCTGCAGTAGAAAGGAGCATTAATTTATATATGAATCTTACTGGTGTTATTTAGGCTCCTGTGAAAATCAGCCTAATGCAAGCAACTTATTTACACAAAGAGGATTCTCATTAAAGAAGGCAAGGTTGGAATGAACTAAGCCTATTCACTCAGAATCAGATTCTATCTGTCCCTCCAGGTTTGTAAATTACAAACTTTTAGCTCTTGCCTTTGAGGACTAAATGTCTTGCTCATCTCATTTTTTTCTGGATGTAGTGAAGTCAAGCTGGTTTGCTGTTTGGGTTCGAGCACGAAGGAGGAGAGTGGATTTACAGATGAAACAGTCTGGTTCATACTGCAGGGATTTCTAGAAGCTCTTTTATTGGAACAAAATGCACAGTTACTTCTCCCAAGAGCGGCTGCTGTTCACTGCACTCCTGAATTCATTGTGACCTGTGTGGAGTGATAATTCTGAATTTACTCATTTCATCACCTTCTGTGAGGAATCCCAGGATGGGTGAGGTTGGAAGGGCCCCCAGGGGCTCCTCTGGTCCCAGCAGGGCCATCCCAGAGCACAGGGCACAGGGTTGTGTCCAGAGGGTCTGGAATATCCCCAGGGAGGGAGATTCCCCCCCTCCCTGTTCAATCTGCTCAGTGCTGGGTCACTGCCCAGCCAAGAAGTTCTTCCTCCTGTGCAGGGGGAACTTGCTGGGCATCAGTTCCTGCCCGTTCCTCTGGTGCCATTGCTGGGCCCCCCCGAGCAGAGCCTGCTCCATCCTCTGCCCCCTCCCTGCAGATACTTTTAAAAATTTCTGTAAAGCAAGGAAAATATAGAGCAAATGAGTTATGGTCTGCTTTGCATTTTGTGTGTTGTAAAAGAAAATATTTTTGAAAAGAAAATTAGTTCCATATTTATTAATACAGACTAAGCAGATTCCCATTAGCAATAATGATCTTATTTATGCCATGATTTCTAAAAGGTTGTCAGCATATGTTTCCTTTAGGGATGTGTTTCTCACTGAGGATTTTAGACCATTAGTTTCTTAGAGGACTTTTGGATCCTTTTGGGATGACCATGTATGTGTGGGGGTATTTACTTTTGTTCAACTTCCAGGAGCCCAAATGTTTAGAGAACTGTGATTAACTATTCATGCTTTGGCTCTGTTACAGTTTAAACAAGGCCAAGACTGGCAGCGATGGTTTCTTCATTTTATAGAATCATTTTGGGAAACAAATCACTCAAGGCTTAAAGGTTTTTTTTTCTACTGAGTTTCATCCCTTAGGGAACCTTTCATAGGCACTTTATAACTTTCCCAAAATAGGGAGATTATTCCCAGAATAAATAGCAGGCAGCTGTGAGCTATGAGTCCATAATGCCAGTGAAGGGATTTGGTGATTTCATAAACCAGTAAGCAGTCTGAGTGTCTTGAACACTATTCAGACTCTCAAAATGGAATGAGTATTCTGTAATTCAACTCCATTTTTATTTGGTATAACATATGGATCAGAGGGAATGATTCACAGTGACAGGATGGAGCCCTGTCATCTTACAACAGCTCCCATATCATCTCCAGGCCAGTAGCAGTAACCATTTCATTTCTATTTTCCCCTTCATTCTCTCTCCTCCTTGACTTGCCCTACAGTACTGCTCTGTCATAAAGTCCTTAATTTATTCCTTTTTTAGATCAACTTAAAATTCTGCTGCTGAACTGCAACTAAAATGCCCAGCCCTGTCCATCCTCACAGTGCAGGCTTGGAACAGCCTGGGGTAGTGGAAGGGGGTGGAATTGGATGGTCTTTAAGGTCCCTTCCAACCCAAACTATCCTTTGAGTCTATGATAACAATAAGGTTTTTCTATTTCTTCAAGTTTTAGAATCTCTAAGTGCCACTTAAGCAGCTAAAATGATAATCTTCCCATTTCTCAAAAAAATATTCAAACACAAATCCCTGATGGAAGTTACAGTAATAGTTTCAATAAATAAAAAAAATAAAAGCTATGTGGTGTTGCAGTAATACTTCATTTCCCAAGTGTAAATTATGTTGATCTGCATTTCTGCTTTATCTGAATTTCTCTTTTATCTTCATGTTTTAAATGTTTGAGGAATTATAAGAGTTGCCAAACAGTAAATCAGTATCACAAAAACAGTGAAGAGAATAGGCTTTTAAATATTTTAAATAAGTTACTAAAGACTTTTATAGTACAAGGTGTAAATAAATAAACACTGAATTGTGACTCACATTAGTTTCAATTCAGACAGTTACTTGATCTGATGTTTGCAGTGTCTTGGCCATAATTTGTTATATTATGTGAGGTGTTTGCACAGAATTGTGTTATGCTTGTGAAACTAAAATAGCTTCTTAAAGTGAGAGCTTATTAATAGTAAAGCTGCAGCTTTACATTCAGGTGAATGCCCAAAGATTCATTTTCTCCCGAGCTTTCCCAAATTCCTCTGAAGTTTAGTGTGTCCAGCTGGAATTCTAAGATAAGAATTTTTAATTTATTTTTAAATACAATTTCTTCTTAGTTTGTCATTATTGTGGCTATGATCTGAAATACCCAGTTGAATTAACCAAACCAAAGGGGATCTTAGTAACACAAACTCATCTTTATGAATGTAAAATTTCAATATAATGTACTTGGAGTAACATTTGATCAGCATTTTAAAATTCTATCAAATGTGTGCAGCATGGTTTCTCACACAAAATATGAACTCAAATCCACTTTTTTTGTCAGCTGGGCTCTTGGAAAAAGAGAATTGCCTGTTGAACCACTACAGTGAGAACTGTTCTGACAGCTGTACAGGGAAATATTGTTCTGCTCTTAAAACACATATAAGTAGCACTGGTCGGAGATTTTCCAAAAGAACAGTTTTTCATCTGAAAATGCTGATTCTTTGAGCACACATGTTGATTTCTGACAAGCTGAATAGCAAAGTGTGAGAATTGTGCTTGTCAGGGATACCTCAGCTGTCTGGTTGGCTCAGTAATGCCACTGGCTTTGGGAAAAGTCATGAAGATAGTGAAAATTCTCTTAATTTCAGCTATCAGCCACCAGATAATCCCAGGAGCATCTCAAGAAATACACTTTTCTTTTTCATTGTTTCCAACCCAAAATCATGTTGAATTTCATTTTGACNAGAGAGCAGGGTTAGACGGAATACTGGAAAGAAATTGTTGGCTTCCCCTAGAGCTGGGGAAGGGGCTGGAGCACCAGGAGCAGCTGAGGGAGCTGGGGGGGCTCAGCCTGGAGAAAAGGAGGCTCAGGGGGGCCCTTCTGGCTCCTCCAACTCCCTGACAGGGGCGGGAGCTGGGGAGGGTCGGGCTCTGCTCCCAGGGAATGAGGGACAGGATGAGAGGGAATGGCTTCAAGCTGTGCCAGGGGAGGGTCATTTTGCACATCAGGAGGAATTTCTTCCTGGAAAGGGTGGTCAGGCCTTGGAAGGGGCTGCCCGGGGAGGTTTGGAGTCCCCATCCCTGGAGGTGTCCACGGAAGGACTGGATGTGGCACTCAGTGCTCTGGGCTGGGGACAGGGTGGGGATGGGGCACAGCTTGGCTGATCCTGGAGATCTTTTCCAACTTCAGTGATTCCCTGGGTCTACAAGACCTGACTGAAGCACTGCCTTCTTTACATCTGACCATGGACACAAATATTTGTAGCAGACCTGAATCCTCTCTGCTCTTTCCCCAGGAAGCAATGGGACTGTCTGGACACATGAGTACTGTGGCCACCTCATTGTTCTGATGAACACACTGTGCTAAATGCTAATATTTGGGAAAAAAAAATCTGTAGCAAGGAAGTCTGATAATAATGAAATTGTAGTAACAGGCAGGAAATTCTGGGGTTTGCCAGTGAGGCAACATGAATCACAGCATCAAAAGCTTTGAAACTGTAGGAGGACAGGTTCATCATTGGTTTGTTTGAACCCTTAAACAAAGATTATGGAGAAAAATGACATTCCAAATTCAGAAGTGACTTTTGTACATTGATGTAACTTACATGACAAAGGAGCAAAATTTGGGGTAGTTCAAAAACAGTAACTGGACAAAGCAGATTTTTTCTGTTTTCTGACAGTTTTCTATCCATTGCTGCCTTTTAAACACAGAAAGTCTTTTCCTTCCTTCTTACAAGTGACATTTATTTTGCCATGGCCCACTGTTTCCCAACATCTTTGATGGCTGCAAAGGGAAGAAAATAGGAAAAATGAATTAAAAAAATAAGAAAACCATCTATTGGAAAGAGAAACCACAATAAAGGAGAAAGAGGGGGAAAAAAGAAAGACTCAGCAAGATATTATACGGTTATAAAATAGTAATGTTTTGCCTGTGCTTTGAGTGTATGGATCCTTCTTTTCTTTAAAAGTACCTTTAATTCAAAGTTATTTTGCAAAACTCTGGAGTATAGTCAGAGAAACTAAAACAAAAAAAGGTGCCACAGTCTTTAAAATGTAGTGATTATAGTTTGTAATGTTTTGGTGATCCAGCTTGAAGGAATGCTGATTTTCAGGGGGATTTTGGATGCTTGAGTTCAGTTCATAGTAAAGTTATATTTCTTGTTACTGAGTTTCAAAATACTGGCTGTTGTTCAGTAAATCTAAAGGCTTTCCTCAATACAGGGATGGAATACACTCTAAAATAAAAGATGACAAAAGAATTTTACAAGGTCATTTATATTGGAAGGCATTGCAGAAAGCCTGGACAAAGGGAATTGCAGGGGATGAATTTATTCTCTAACTCTGCTCTGGTCTGAGAGAGAAATTTGTACATGCAAAAGTGAAACTTCCCATTCAGTTACTCTGCAGAGAATTAGAAATGCTAAGATAAAAGATAAAAATCTTCCTTCTAATCCAATGTGGATCTGTACAGAATCTCTATTACATATTCTGTACTTGTCCCAAATACCAGATTCTTTCAGAAGGAAAGATAGAGCTTGGACTTTCAAAATTGGAACAAGTACTCATGTGGGACTTGGGATATGGAGCAGTGTCTCACTTGAGACATCAGTGGAAGTTCTGTGTTTGAAAAAGCTCAAACTGCACAGACACAGATGTTAATTCTGGAGTCACATCTGAGTGATTGTAAAATCAGGCAAAAATGAGCTTGTCTGGGAAAGTGATTGCTTGGCTTTAAAGATTGACCCTTTAAGTTGTTTTTACACAGACTGGAACTGCTTTGACATGAGGCTCTAAATTTTCGATAATAAGTGAAGTCTGTGTGTAAATGTCTATGTTTTGATTTTATGAAATCATTAATGTGGGTATTAAAAAGCCATTGGATCCACAAGCAGATTTTTAGCACAATTATTTTAAAATGTATTGCTCAACATTAAAAACATATTAAGTTAAAACAAAAGTCTGAATATGGGGTTTATCAATTAGTTAATTTAATACATTAATAGTTCTTATTAAAATTATATCATTTGTGTGTGGAAGACACCCAATACTTGAATGTAGGACCTTCAAATGTACATTCCATAGGCTTTAATTAGTTGATCATTCACACACTCTTTCAGAACATAAATCCTAATAGACAGCTAACAGGTAAATAAGGTTAATAAGAAATCCTAGAACTGAAAAGATGCCGATATGAAACAGGTTTTTGAGCTGCACTGTGGTGTGCAATGGCAGGAGCATCTCAGAATACATTTCTCCACAGTGAGGATCCAGAAATTAGGAATTGTCACTCTCACAGCCAGAGGGTCTAAAATGCAACATATTCTCTCTGCCTTTTAACCTATGGAACATAAATGAACTAAATACATCAGATACTACATAGAATAGACCTTAAATCTGCTCATCTCAAATCTTTCAAATGATTTGCTCTTTTCTGTGGCACTTCTTTGTGAAAATTTATCAAACTTTTATCATTTCAGATCCATCTAGAGTTTAATCTTCAGTACTTGAATGCCTTTTAATATCAGAGTTATAGTGCACTAGTCTTATGAAATAAGTGATATTAAATCAAAAGGAAGTGTTGTGCACAATGAAACGTATCCCAAATTGCCCAGAGCTACTTATTTAATTATGCATTTCTTTAATGCCTCAAAAACAAGCCCATAACTTTTAAACATACACCCCAAAATGGCCAAGGTAAATAGAAACTTAGATGGATCTTCTTTCATGGCTTTAATTTCCTCAGACAAAAATACATTTCCTGTTCAGAGTAAGAATGAGAACAATTTTTTTTAGTAGGTCAGTGATATTAGAATGAAATGCAAATGCACAGCTAAACTACATAACACAAATCCTGCTGTTTACTCTCTTGGGCATTACTCTGTGTTTGGTGTAATATTTCTCTAACATTTTATGAAGTTTTCCAATTAAATATTAATGCAACTTCTTCAAAGAGGAACAAAGATTTATAACCCTGAAGTGAAAGAGAGACCCCGAAGTGAAAGAGAGAGGATGAGAGAAGTGATAGTGCAGTTGTGTGTGATAGTGCAGATTCTGTATGAGCTCTGAACACTCTCATTTATTTGAGAAGATAAATGGACTATAGAATACAAAATATGGATATGTATAAGCTATGCTCTAATTGCATGTGGTGCATGATCATATGTGGGAAATTAAGATCTTTCCACTTCAGCAACAAACCGAGTTTCTTTTTAAATACTTCAATGTTCTTTTCAATTTCTTACATTTTAAAACCCTTAAACATTTAGGGGAAGAAAACCCAATTAAATTAGAATCTGAAGTTAAGGTAACTAATGCATTTTTGTATTTTAAAATTCAATTGAACTTGTAATAAATAATTTACCTAAGCAGTGCAAAGAGGAAGTGATAACCACTGCTGCCTCTTGGCAAGAGCAGGTCTGTGTGTGCCTGATTCATCAGCACTGCCTCATGTATATGGAACAGGCTGCAACGTTTGCCACTTTACTTGAGGGAATGAGAAATGTTTAAGATTCTGCATACTCCTAGATAATAGTCAAGGTTACCAGAAGGCATAAAGACATCTTCTGAACCTGAGGTCAAATTCCTAGGAAAAAAAAAAAAAAGAAACCACAAAGAGAAACACCTATTATATGTAAAGTGCCTTTGTGTTCACTGCAAAGAGGCAAAGGGCAGCATTCTTTGATTGTGTCAGTCTGGACTTCTTAAATATTTTGCTTTTCCTGCTCTGCTAGAAAGCACCTGTCTAGGAAAATACATCAGGACAACACAAAGGGATTAATCAGCAGGGCTGCAGCAGAGTGGGAAATGTGGGTGGGATGGAGCCATTGCACAGGGAAGTTGGAGGTTTTGCTAATGAGCTGCTCTCCTGACTGTCTGCTTGCATTTCTCCCTGTTTATCCTTGTTACCTGTTTATGCACTGTTCAGGAGTCCTGCAGGCCCCTGTCACACACAGGGATGAACACAAGGTAAATTCTATTCATTCACAGCCACATGTTACCTGCTACACCCTCAAGGGAACAGGAGAAGGGTGAACACTTGTCTGCCTTGTATCTTTTCCATCATGATTTTCTATCATTTATTTCATGTTGACATGGATAGGAATGATCAGTGAGAAGCGGTGTTGGCTTTTCGAGTCTGTGCCACAGAATGGGAGAACCTGAACTGCTCTGACAGGACCAGCAAACCCGTTTTAATGGGCAATTGCCTGTGCCTGAATCAGCATATTCCCACAGCATAAGAAAATAAAAGTAAAAAATTTCATAGATACTTATGTTGCAGATGTGTTCCAAAAAAATAGTGGCAGCCATCAGATTTGAGTATTTTCTTTTCAGTTTGCAAAATTTTTATTATTCTTATTTCCTTGAGCAAAACCAAGGGAGGAAAATAACGGCTCTTGGTAACACCTTCTTTCTGCTCTAACAAAGGAAGAAAACATCTGAAAAATGGAGTGGAAACCTGCTAATTAAAATATCAGGAGGGCATCACTGTGTGCTCAATTCAAAGTAGTGGGGGGAGAGGAGGCCCTGAGACCATGCAGAAAGTTATCATTAAATGGAATTAAATTCCTGTAAGGAATAGGCCTCTACTCACACCTACAGGAAGAATGGCAGCTGGAAATGTAACTGTTTCTCCATAAAGTGATTTTTCTCTGTAGTCTTTTAATGATGTTGGAAAAGCAAAACTTATTAAAACTCTTATTAAACAAAAGTCAACATGAAATAGCCAAGTGTTTGGGGCAGTGCTGCCCTTAGAGCAGGACATTGGGAAGAAGCAGAGCTGGAAATTTGGTAACTACTGCAACAAGCAGCAGCAGTTTCTGACACAGTAGTAAAAAACATTCCCTCCTCTGCCTTTGCTGAAAAATATCAGAAGAGCATCAGCCACACCACATGTCAGGGAGTCATGCCCAGATCCAGTCCAAGGCTTGGAACAGAAACAAAATTGCTTCCAAGGAAGAGAAGATGCTTCACTTGTTAGTGTCTCTTTGACATTATGGCCTTTATGGGCAAAGCCTATTATTGTAAATTTTATTTTTGCTTCTGTAGAGAGCAAAACAATTAGTTGAGCAGCACTGCTGACAGCAAGACTGTCATTTTAAAAATTAGGTTATAATGAATATGAGTTTCAGAAGAGTGCAGAGTAGGTCCCATCTGCCTCCCTCTGGACTGCAGCATGAAAGGGAACAGATGGACACGAGTTATGCCAAAATGGCTGAGAGAGGTTAAACAGCTCCATAGTCTTATTCTGTGTTATCATCAGCCACTCTAAGATCCCATTCCTAGATCCAAATCATTGTACATTGCTGTGCTGAGAGATGGGGGAAGAAGAAAGTGGTACAGGTCATGACACAAATAAAGGTTCTGCAAGGTTCAGCTGTAGCTCAGGTGCCAGTTTGGTGGATAATTCTAGTTTTCCATCTTGTTTTGTCCTGGAGTCTTGCACAACTTTCCATTCTGAACAGCCAGGAGGAAGCAATACCATGTTTTTCCTGCACAGCTGTGCAGGAGGTGAGTGCTCTGGAGTAAGATCTTATCCTCCAAAAGCAATGGCATCTTGGTGTGTCCTCAGACCAACAGGGATTTTACTCTTTGTAGAAGTAGAGATCTTCTAATATGGGAGGTTTATCACGCTCAGTTCTGCAATGGGATGAAATTGGGTTACAACGAACACTCAGGAAGGTGTCCCCTCTCAAAAGCCATGTGGCAGGTGAGCAGCACAGTTCAGTCCTTTGCCTGCTCTGACACTGGCAATATCAAAAGTTTCTTAGATTTTTCAATAAGGTTTTGTTTGTGTTTCTGCAATAAAAAGTCATGCTCTGCTATTATGTGTTGCAGGCTTTAAAAAGCTCTATTATAGGAACATTGTGCTTATGATCAATATCTACATCTGAGGTTTAAACACAGAAATGGGGGGTGAGGAGGCAGGAAGATTGGAACTGCCATTAAAACTTTTATTAAATTTAAATACACTCTTTTTTACAGTTGATGGTTGCTAATTTATTTGAACTTGCAGTACTTAGCTTTTCTTAACAATAATTGCTGATTGGTTGCCCTTTCCTGAAGTGTCAGAGTCTTCCACAATGGTCACACCTTCCTTTTGAAACCAGGCACTTCACTTTTCCCATCATCACCTTATATTCCATAATGTGCAAGTCATGCAATCAATGGTTATTATTTTAACACGTTTTTTAAAAGCATCTCATAAATCTCTTGCATTTCTTATCTTTTCCTGGCTCTGCACAGCACAAAGTGGCTGAAGTGTAGCTTTAATCACATTGTTCATTAATGGCAAGCCTGGCTACAGCACAATGGTGTTGAGGCTGGGTTTTTAGTCTGTTCTTTAACACTTGTGCTCCAGTTAGTGTTTCACTCAATACCTGTTAAAATGAACAATTTAAACTGTTGGTACTGTTGATTATAGTGTGGGCAAACTCCTTGTTAACCACTGAAAGACAAGCCTGATGTATTAAAGGCCATTCCAGTCTCCTAATTATGGGGTGGTGTTCCACTGTGTTTGCTTTCTTATGATCTTTATATTCAGAATTTTATGGTAGGGCTATGTGTCAGCACTGCAAAAGACCACGCTAGAGTTTGCATGGGAAATGTTGTAAAAGTGTCAGAAAATGCCCTCTCTATCATTTTTTAAATAAAAAGACTTTGTTTTGGCAGAACATATGGGTACACACAGCACTGATTTCAATTCTCAGTGAAACAATAGTTTGAGCTACAATTTATTTTATGAAAAAGGAGGGAAATTGTCATCAATGTTTCATGCAGTGCTTTGTGAGTTGTTTCACAACACGTATTTTCCCAGGTGTCTTAGGGAAAGCAGAACTACAGTTAGGACAGAAAACTAATTTAACACTTAAAAAAAAAGTTCTATATTTATATTATCTGTATCTGTGAGAAGTTGTTGTCTGATAAGATTAGTATTGCATCAGTACACATTGATATTTGGGAAAAAAATGTAAATGGGAGAAAATATCTTGGGAACTGATGGGCAGCTCTAATCATTAATCAGTGTTTTTAGCTCTTGTCTTCTCTGTGTTTTGAAGTCAATGTTTTACACTCTGGCTGCCTCAAGGTCTACATATACTTCAGGGCTTCATTGAACTAGCAGTACACTAGTGTAGAAAAATATCCCATTTGGGTTTTTGCCATGAAAAATGTGAAGTCAGTCTTTGGACATTGACTAAAATCTCATTACTTTGGTGGCAAATGAGGCATGAAACATATTGTCAAAAATATAGAGCCCAAAACACAGTGGCACGAAATATTTTATCTTCATGGAGTGAACTACAAAAGGTTTGAACTCTAAATCAGACAGTGCACTTAAGCACACTGTCATTCCTCAGGCACCCAGCCTTCATCACAAAATTTGTCCATGATGGCAGCTTTAATGAAGTTCCCTAATTTCTCTCAACCTCAGAAAACTATTATTTCAGCTGTATGAAGGCATAAATCTACCACCAACACTTCAGCCCTGGCCTTGCTCAAGGCTTAGACTATTGACTTTGTGGTGAGAATTTCATGACAATCTTTCACATCCTACTCCTTGCTGTCAAGGTGTTGGATGTGTGGTATCAGTTGGCTGTTCCAAGACACGGGGGAGGGAAAAGGAGTGCAGGTGAAAAAGTGGAACTGAAAAGGTAGCCTTGGTTATTTGAGACTCCATGACATGGTGTTGTGAAGTATTCCTGAAGTATTTGGGTGAGACTATTGAACTCCTGGAGAGCAGGAAGCTCTGCAGAGGGATTAGGACAGGATCCATGGGCTGAGGTTAACGGTGTGAGGGTCAACCAGGCAAGTGCTGGGTCCTGCCCTTGGGTCACAACAACCTCCTGCAGCTCCAGGCTGGGGCAGAGGGGCTGGAACCTGCCCAGGAAAGACACCTAGAAAGGGCCTGGGAATGTTTGTCAAGAGCAGATGAACATGAGCCCAGGTGGGAAAGAAGGTCCATGGGCACCTGGGCTGCATCAGAAAGAGTGTGACCAGCAGGACCATTGTCCTCTGTCCCCCCGTGCTGGCACTGCTGAGACCCCTCCAGTCTTAGAGTCAAGGAGGACATTGAGGGGCTGGAGTGTATCCAGAGAAGGGAACAGAGCTGGGGAAGGGGCTGGAGCACCAGGAGCAGCTGAGGGAGCTGGGGGGGCTCATCCTGGAGAAAAGGAGGCTCAGGGGGGACCTTCTGGCTCCTCCAACTCCCTGACAGGAGCGGGGAGCTGGGGAGGGTCGGGCTCTGCTCCCAGGGAACGAGGGGCAGGATGAGAGGGAATGGCCTCAAGCTGTGCCAGGGGAGGGTCAGGTTGGACATCAGGAGGAATTTCTCCATGGAAAGGGTGGTCAGGCCTTGGCAGGGGCTGCCCAGGGAGGTTTGGAGTCTCCATCCCTGGAAGTGTCCCAGGAAGGACTGGATGTGGCACTCAGTGCTCTGGGCTGGGGGACAAGGTGGGGATGGGGCACAGCTCAGACTCAATGGACTGACAGGTCTTTTCCAACCTAAATGGTTCTGTGATTCTGAGATCTGCTCTTGTGTTGCCTTTGATCTCCACAGTAGAGCAGAATTCTGTCAGTACATGTCTGAACCAACCGAACAGGACAACTTTCTTTGTTATATCAAATATTTAGGAGTTGTGGCTCTGAGAAAGTATTTGTAGTCAGACAATGAAACAACCAACTGATCAATATAAACAATGGTGAAAAATTCATTATGTACGGACAGCACACTTTGAAGAAGGTTGTTTTATCCAAAGCTTCCCCCCATCTCTGTAGGGTTCTGATCAGATTTACTTCAGTCATGTGGTAGTCAACATATGGCAGCTCACAGAAAATCAAACCATCTCACAAGTCTTGATTTTTTATTTCACTGTGTTGAAATTCAGTGTGTTGTGACATGGGAAGCAGAAATTAATGTAAAATATGTGTGCTTTGCAGAGGGGAAAAATGGCATTCTGAACTTCCTGCATGATAATGAATGTACAAAGCATAAAGCCATTTTGTTGTCATGATAAGGAAATAATCTCTTTAACTGTCTTCAAATATGTGCTGTTTGAATCCTTTACACTTGTCTTCAGCCATCATGCATTAAATTTTAAGGGGAAATAGTGTAGATAACAGGCAAAGTGCTTGCAGCCAGCGCACATTGAAATGATTTCCCAAAACCAGAAAATAAACCCAGATGAATGGGAAAAAAGAGATTTTGTAGGAATAGAAAGTTACAACTTTCCCTTTTTTTGAAAATTGAAATTTGTTTTATGGTAAAAATTGCAGAAATTGGCAATTGTATGCAATGCTTAAATGAACATACCATGATTTAATATTCAAAACTGAAAAAAAAAAAAAAGAAAAAACATGTAATTTGTATGCTCTAGGAGAGGCTTCATACCCCACTATTTAAGGAGTTCTATGTTCAAATATATCTGCTTGATTTTAAGTAGGCATTGACCTACAAACTGAAAAAAAAAATTATTAAACAAATCACCATAACCTAAAACAATAAAATATATTCTTCATAATAAAGCTTTCTTGGGGAATTTGTTGTGTTTTTAAGGACTAGTTTTGTCAGAGTGTCAGGTTTTTTTCCATTTCTTCTCACCTGTGACTTTTCCATTTCTTCTCACCGTCATTTGGACTGTGACTGTTCTACAAAATTCTTTTATATATTTTCTATACTTGCCCAGAGAAGCTGTGACTGCCTCATCCCTGAAAGTGTCCAAGGCCAGGCTGGACGGGGCTTGGAGCAACCTGGGATAGTGGGAGGTGTTCCTGCCCGTGGCAGAGGTTTGGAATGAGATGGGCTTTAAGGTCTCTTCCAACTGAAGACATTCTATGATTCTATGGTATTTTCATGGTACCTTTTAAGTAGCAGTATTGTTGGGCTTAAATATATTTATTTTCAGAACCAATTGTGTAGAGTGGATCCAAATCTGTTCTCCCATGTGTTAGATCCTTAACTAATTGAATTGATTTCCCCCACTATTCCAAGCATTATGCCCTCCATGACATTCAAGTATGAGGGATAGACATTAATTTGAAATGTGAGCTGGTGTAATGAATCTGGAATTGTCCATGAGAATAAAGAATGTTAAGAGACAGAATGAACTGCTTTATACTTGTTTGAATTCTTGCAAACAATATTTGGGTTTACTTCTCTCTCCTGGAAAATATCATCATTGTCCTGAGTGATCAAGACAAAGATGCTCAGGTTCATTCCACCTACTGAAGCCTCTTCAGGGGGATTGCAAGTTCAGAGCTTACTCAAACTGTGGCATTTTTGCAGAGGCACCTCCAGGGAACATTCGCAGTTTAGATGGGCTGACAGAGCTCTTACAGGGAGTGGTGTTACCCCATTTGATGTGAGTTATCAAGTGACTATTTAGAGAGCTCAGTAATGGAATTTAGGAGGGACAAATGTGGTTGATCATAACAGTTAACCAGGTGGGTGGTTAGGCCTTACATATTTGCCTTTCCTCACCTAAAAATGCAGTTACAAGTTTCCAAACACAAAATAAAAATGTTGTTCTTGAATCAAAGAATCCTACATTTCTCTGTTATCCAACATTGTTTTCACTAAAGGTGTGTACAGCTGTCTGGTTTTGTTCTAGCTAATTCAAAGCTTTGTAGGGAATAAAAAGCAACAACACAATGGAAAAAAAAAATCACAAGAGTGATATTCTTCAGTTCCATCAGAGGGAAAAGTGGTTGTTGTTTTGGAAAGCTGAATTTAACTTCTATGATAAATCACTGCTGTGATTTGTCTGCAACTGATGGAAAAAAAGATAGATCTGTTCTCCTATCACATGTTGCATCCAGTATGAGCTGAAGAAAAGAAGCAATGGAGTAAAAGGAAACCATAATTAATATCACCCACTGAAGCATTCCCAGTAGAAAACAAGCCCTGCCAGTTACAGTCTCACCAGAAGGTAATGGGATGATCCAAGGAATTCAAGTGCCCTGGTTGCTTCCTGAGAAGTCAAGATAGTTTTAAGTTACTCTAAGTCCTGGTTTGCTTGATTTATATGATTGTACCATGACAAGTGTTGTTCACATGCATCAAAAAAAGGCACTTTATGCTGCAAGCAGTGCCCTCCTTTGTGGTAGGTTTTTTAGTTGGTCCTGGTATGTTCTGCACCTACTTCCACTTCCTGCTACTTAACTACAAGCTCAACTAACAGTAAATATAAGTGCTGTTTTCTAAATTAAATATCGAAGGGTTTTTTATTTTTTAAAGCTTGCTTTGAAACCAGAATTGCAGTTTGGAACTCATTGGTTTGGAGGGTGAGATACACAGTTTGATGCTTTCTTGGATGTGTGAGTGTCTGTGTAAGGGGAACATTTATACACAGTTTTCTGCTATGCACTGAAAATATCTTCTGTCTACTGCTGGAATATACATGTAAAAATGGCCTGAGAGGGTTAAAAAGGCACAGGCTGGAGTTCTTCACCCTCCTTGATGCAGAGCTTGATGCCAAATGGTGCCTCTTACAGTTTAAAGGACGACAAGAGAGAAAGTTCCATTTCTGACATTGCACTGTCAATGTTCCCTTCTCCCATGAAAATTATTAATTAATGCTGAAATAGCTGTAAACAAGTTTTTTTTCATTTTTACCCCTCTTCTCTTGATTTTTTCAAATTGGAAAAATAAAATACTTTCTCACCTAATGCAGTATNCCCCTCTTCTCTTGATTTTTTTCAAACTGGGAAAATAAAATACTTTCTCACATAATGCAGTACTTTGAACTCCAAACAACTAATTAGGAATGTAGAGGATGAAAGAATTTTATGACACAAATAAGCTGGTACAGGTCATAGGGCAACTCTTGACAAACAGAAATACCTTGTTAAGCTCTAATGTAGCACCATTTAAATTAGACATCTCAACAAATGTTACATGTACACACTTTTGAAAGAGAAAAAATTTGAAGCGAAGTCTGTTTTTCAGACTAAAACTTTATGCAAACTCTATTTTTTTCCCTTCTAAGCCATCAAATAACAGTATATGATTTGTGAATATAAATATTGCACTTAATTATAAATATAGACAAGGATCTGTGTGAGAAAGAAAATTCAACTCTTCTTTTTTTAATTTGCTATTATCTCTGCCTAATTAATGTAGTAAAAAGGTTGTTGCCTAAATCAATGTAAGACCCCATTGCATCCTTGCTAATATCCCTATATCCAATAGATCTTTGCTGTAATTCCCCTGGAAGAAGTGGGGCATATCAGATAAATTAAATGAAAAGAACAGATGTAGATTAGGAGTGATGTAAATTTTAAGCCTGCACTTTTAATTTCACTAAATATTATTTTCCATCTTCATGATCACATTACGTTGAAATGTGGAACTTCAATTTCCTCCACTCTTTCATTTAATAAAACCTTTGTCTCATCTGAGTTCTTGAAGAGATGTTAGCTTTAAATCACATTGACTTCACCCTATCCAATTTACATATGCTGAAGAAATAAAAGTCTTTTCAAGAGTTGCCATGGGGCTTCAGAAGCCTCAAAGGAGCATTAAGACCTTGAGTTTAATGTGAACTGCCTCCAACACAACACACAAATCTTCCCAACAGAATACTAATGGTTTAGTGTACAGTTGCATTTTCTGTGCAAGTTTGTGAAGTAAATAAACAGTCCACATGTAGGGAAGAAATAACTAAATTATGGCTGAGAGTTTGAGTTTAGAAACATGCCATCTGGAAATAAAAACTGCTTCCTGTAGGCCTGTGTTACATAAGAAATGTTATGTGCTTTGACAGATGTACAAAATAGAACACGGGATAGATTAAAGGGGGAATTCAGAGCTCCTCCACTTTTCCTCTGTGGACTCTATACCTGCACAACTGCATTAGGAGTCTCTCAAAGTCACTGGGAATATACAGATGAAGTGTTTTGCCTCAGACTTATACAAACAGAAATGCTTCCACACTGGATTTCCTTAATTTCAGGTGCATAAAGATTTCATATTTATTTTGTAGAAATCTTTATCTCTTTCAAAACATCTTTGGCCTTCGTTGGCCAAAACAACTAACGGGGGGAATGTTTTCCTGATATGACCTCAATCTCTCCTCTATAATGGGTTTCTCGTTATAATAATTATATCCCATTAAAATGTCAGAAGTGGTTTAAAAGATATCTAAGAAGACAGGTCTGAGCAAACAAGCAGACAGGAACCTTGATGTTAATTTTCTTGGCATCAGTTAAGGGAAATGGAGAACTGCAGCACATAAAATGAGAATCCTTGTGTGGCACCAAACGCAGGCAGATTGACTATATATAGTATTAACTTAACACTTAAATAATTGGTCAGTCATAAGCAATTAGGGAGCATTACAGTCCCACAAAGAGAAGGTTTGTTTCAAGTGGAGAGCGGAGTGAATGATTCCGGGTGAATGCTGCTCCATCACAAACCCAGCCCTGTTTGCTGCTCAGGAGTGATCTGCAAGCAGGCAGACTTTTATTCCCTTGTTTGGGTGGGATTGCAAACCCCCTCCCCTCCCTGGAGCCCTGTTCCTGAGCCTTTCCAAGAGCTCAGTGGGAATGGGAGGTGCTCAGTCTCCCTCTTTGTTAAGGAAGAGTGGCCGAACTCCTTCGTACAAAGGGTCGGCTTCTCCCACAGACGATCCCAGTTGTTTCAGCCCACTAAGCTCATCCTGGCTCGCTCTTTATTTAGAATAATTTCCATTCCTGGGGTGTTCAGGAGCAAGTCACTGTGACGGAGTTTCCTGCCCTTTGTTATCCGGGGTGTTTTGTGTGCAGTCAGCCCCTGATTCAGCGAGTGATTTCGGGATGAATGGAGAGAAGCCCCGTGAGCTGAGTTGGCAAAGACAGGCACCTGCATTGTGTTCGCTTGAAATCTCACTTTCCTCGCTCGGGCTGCTTTCCTGTTCACTCAGGTGTTCTCTGCTATAATGTCCTTTAGAGACAGAAAGTCTTTTTATAAGTGTTAAATGAAAGCAAACCAATAGCCAAGAAATATCAGATTCTTTTATACATTGAACACTGGCAACTCAAGTCTGTAGCTGATTAATTTAAAAATGTAAATTAAAAGTATTTATGCATATGTTTGTAGTAAATTCATAAATAATGATTGGATGAAAATAGCACAGTTTAGAGACAGAAAGTCTTAATAAATGTTAAATCAGAGCAAATCACAATAACCACAAAACATCAGATGCTTTGCACATTGAAAATTGGCAAGTCAAGATTGTTTATTCTTATCTGAAGCTAAATAATTTAAAAATAAAATTTAAAAATATTTATGTATATGTTTGTAGCAAATTTATTTCAAAAGGTAGGATGAAAATAGTACCATTTTCTGTAAGCATCATTCTGCATTTTATAAGAGAAAAAAAAGAACCAGCAACAAAACAAAACACAAAGCCACCCTCCCATTTGGAACCAAGTCACAGAGTTCTCACAAGATATCACTCCTGTGTGTGCACTGTGTGAGTGGACTATTGGAAAGTAACTTTAGCTTTAAAATAGATTGTTCACAAGCTGACTTCCCAAGATTAATTGGGAATAGAGACAGAGCTCATACTTCTTATGCAGGCAAACCTTCCATTGACTTAAAGTGCATTTCCCTGAATGAATGGCATGTTGAAACTCCTGGAAGGAAGCCATGCTACAAAGAATTGAATTGAATGGGGTCAGAAACAGTCCCAGAAAACCGTTTTAAGCTTGGAAAGCACCCTCCTGGATTCCTTGCCAAGCACAGTATTTGCTATCACATAGACAAAGAGTAGCCTGCAGTCCCTCAAAACTGACTGATGAGTATTTGCCAGGCTGAGGGTGCAGACAGTGTAAGCAGCATCCCTGGGCCATCCATCCTGCCCGGGCAAACCCTGCCCATGCTGCCCCCTGCTCTGGCCATGCCAGATGCTGTTCACCTCTCCAAAAGGCTTGAACCACAGCACAGACTTCTCTGTCTGCCCTGCAAATCTTTTAATCGTGTCACACATCTAATTCTTTTCTCTGTTATAGCTTCAGCATCATACAGAGTAGGGTGGGAAGTGCATTTATTGTGTTTATGTGTTTCCTGATACTGGAAATCTTTCCCTTTCTTAGAATGTCAGATAAAGTTAATAGGGCAAGCCTCAGTAAACAAGGCTAATTACCTTGGCAATTTAGATTAAGTCCTTGAAGTGGATTGTCAGAAATGAGTTTATTTATGTTCCCAGATTAAGGATCCGTTTCTCTCTCAGATGTTCCAGCTCCCATGACTTAATCTTCCTCCCGATAAGCACAAAGAGCTGGACAGTTGTTGCTGGTTCCTGTGCATACACTTAAATGGGCTTTTAAATCACCTCAATTCATGACTTGAATTTGAGCTTCTTAACTTAATGTTTCTTATTAATTCTTCTGTTGTGTTTGCTAGTTTTGCTAATTAGCTTCAGTTCTGTTCCCTAAATGATTTGGTTTGCACACTCAAAGAGCAAACCAATAGGTGGCGACAGCAGCACACTTGTGGATTTAGCCGAGTTACACACGGCTTGGAGCCCGGACTTGCTTTTAGTGCCATCAGTTCCTACACTTGTGAGCCTTAGTGGTGCTACTAGAAACAAAATATATTCACTTTTAAAATTCAGAAGTACTGGAATGGCTCAGAGTTGGTGTGCAGTGCACATCAGAAAGTAGCACAGCAGAGATGAAACCAAGGTTTAAAGTCTCAAAGTAATTATTTGAGAACAAACTCCACAAAACAAAAGATACAGTGGCACAGCTTTAAAATCAATCATTTTTCCACTGAAAGATTTTGCATCTGCAAAACTCAGATTGGTATTTCTTGGTTTACAAATTGAAAATATCAGAACCATGTCAGCATTGCATTAGAAGAATCTTTTTGTGAAGCAGTGCAATGAAGGTCTGACTGTTCACCCTCTATAGGTTTCTGTGCATAAACCTGCATTTCCCTTACCCAGAGTGAGAATTTAGTCTTACTTTGAGAAATATAACATTATAAAATTGATAAGATCAATTATTTTTATTTGATGTAACAGCCTTCCCTTAGAGCCTTGTTAGTAAAAGACAAAATTCCAACCTCAAATGAAATTAGTGGCAATTTTGACATATATTTTAATGGGTCACAGTATTACATTTTTCATTAATATTTCACAGTAGTTCATTTTTCATTTCTGGATATAATTTAACATCTATTTGCTAAGAAGCAGAGTAAGTTTAAAAAGTTTTTTATGTGAGGTGTTAAATTTAAGCTACTTCTTTCTTTAAGGTATGAGAAATGTTTCATTGATATACCCTCTGGATTCCATTTATTACATTTTATAATGTAAGTTTTCATGAAGATGGTGAAAAGTATGATTGATTGTAATCCATTTATGGTGCTAGATGGTTTATTTGAAAATATGAAGAAGTTTAGAAATTCTGATGGTGTGTCATTAATTTGAAGAAATCTGCATGTCAACACAGAGGAAACACATTTCCACATTCTAGAAAATCACATGAAAGGACAGAAGTAGTCATTGGATCTAAAGGATGAACTGAAGAAAATGTTTTCTTGGAGCTCCATTTCTATGTCTGGTTATAAGGCAAAATGTCAGGATCCTTTTAACACAGAATGGAAGAAGANTGCTTGGAAGCTTAGTACAGGTACATTATGGGAGTGTCATTCCTGCTGGCCAGTCCTGTGAGCAATAATCCCAGGAATATCGACGGCCTTCAGTGTCCTGACAGAAAAGTCACAGTGTCATTTTGTTTAGCCTTTCAAAGCTGGATTAAGTGCTGGTAGCCTCTGAAAATTATGCGATTCTTTAATTTTTAATGTGATAGCAAGAAATTAAGGTTAAAGTCTATAAGCGTACACAAACATTCAGATGAAGAATTCTGGCACCTGAATACTCATGTGGGTAAAGTTTTTTATACAAAGCTTGCAAGATTATATTACAATTTGACAGAAACAAAGTCCTTTTGGATTTTATTATGTTTTTGTTTGGTCCCTTAAATATTTGCGTTTATAAACCATTTTACTCAGAATCTTGCTCAGAAGCAAGGTGAGGTTTATTGGGAGGATAAGAATCTGAAGAAGCCAAGCAGTGCTTGCACATATAAAATAATATTTTTAGTGGAAAAAAGTTGAATAAGACTGTAATTAAAATCAAGTGCTCAGGCAACTATACAAACCTCCAAAGGTCAAATTGACTTTTACCAGACCAATAGCTTTTATTGATAACATCTTTTAGAGATTTTTTTTTTTTTTAGGGGCAAAATTGATTCCCAATCTCAATCTGAGTATTTTAGAAGAAGCTTTTCTAGCAGGAACTGTGAGAAGTATTGAGACTCCACTAGGGATTGATATATTGTAAATCATTATGTCTCACCCACGTCTGGGGCAGTGCTTTTGTAACCTTTGAGAGCTGTGACTGACTGAAGTGGTGGATAATGTTCCTGCTGCTTGTAGGAAGCTCATATGTGACCTTCAGAGTGAGATTGCATTTTTCAGGCTCTGCTCTGTGTCCATCTCAATCTCTGGGTGAGACCCTGCTTTGCAGGTTTTGCTTAGACATTAACAGGAATATGGTCTTTCCAACCTTAGGCTGATACTTGGTGCACCCTCTTTATTTGTAGACTGATCCATAAGGGACATCTAATCTGTTAGTAGATCTCCTTCTACCTTTTACTTTCTGAGGGCTGAATTTCACCATCTGGTCAGGGATGTGCAGGGAAAGGATCTGGAAAACAGAAGGTTCTTCTTGTTCTTTCACATGTGTGGGACAGTAACAGTCTCTTCTTTAACATCAATAAGAGGATAACTGCCCTCACAGAGGTCTTCATACATAACAAAAGGAATGTTATTGATAAAGCTGTTGGGTAGGAGCACAAATAAAGATTTAGATGGGTCATTTTACCAGAATCCTCAGACAATCAGTAGCTGAATTAGTGCAATAATAAACAAGCAAACTGTGTAAATATTAAACCTGTAGGCATGAAAAAAAAAAAAGTGTGGAGTGAATTTATAAATGCTGCTAGGACATACTTCTTCAGCTATGGATTGTGGGTTTCATTACAGATCTCAGAAATGCTCAGCTTTTGTGGATTCTCATGTATACATGACAATGAAAATTAGATTTTCTCATGACGTAGCTAAATACTTTGGGTTTATGTTTTTCAGTTATTTTCACTCAAGGAAATGCATGTTTCCTCACAAATATTAATACATAAACTGGAAAAATGGCTTTACTGGACAATCAGTGTAAATTCTTCAAAGTAGGATTGAAGCAGAGAGCACTCTGTCCCAGTGGAGAGAGAATTTTCCTGTGAAATCAACCTTTCTCCTAAAAATGCACCTAAAGACCAGAAATTCTTGATCTTGCATCAAGAATTAGGAACCTTAAATTCATGATCATCACCCAGAGCTAATTCATCAAATAAGCAAGGGAGGCAAAGAGATCAAAATGATGCTTAACTAATGCCCTGAGCCTCTTCCCCCAGGATCCATCACCCAGAAGGAGGAACGGGAGTGCAGGATGATGGAGCTCCTAACAGGGAATGGGTGACTTCAGATCTGACCTAATTTGGGGTCTGGCACACAGTCCCTCAATAAACCAAAGGATTCAGGTATCCCTTATTTGTGGATCAGAGGAATTGCCTGTTCACAGGACACAACCTCTGCTTCATTGTGAATATACACGTGTCACTGTGTGCTGTCCCTGCTTTACATTTTCATACCTTCTCTATTGTATCTGTAGATATGGATGTATATAAAACCTTTCTGTGTAAATAAGGCTGAGTGATTCCAGCTGAAAATTATCCAGGCCAAGCCATGACACAGTGCTCTCCTACATATTTTAGCTCTGATAATAAATTGCTAATAAAACTTTGCTGAAAAAAACACATTGGCTGTGTTTGATATACGACTATTTTCATTGATTGCTGGTTCTCCATGTACTTGGTTACAAAACCATATGCTTTATCCACTTGTATCTCTACATAAATACACCTGACTTGCCCCTGGGATAACAAATTACTCATAATGTTTTTGTACCTCACCTGTTTCAATTAATATGCAGAAAGACAAATGGATTCATTTCTTCCTCTCTTTGCATTCAGTAGCACTTCCTTCCTTCCTTCCAATTTTATTTCTAGTTCTTGGAAGAGGAAACCAGAAGTGTTTCATCATAATCTTACCCTTGGATTTTGCAGATATGCAAAGTCTTTGTTAAAAAAAAAAAAAAAAATTAGAAGAAAACAATATGTCTCTATAGATTTACTTTGTTCTGAGCAGCATGCTAGAAATTGTGGTGGAACATGAATTCTTTTCTTCTAGTGTTTTTAATTAACCACTGAATTTATTATTTAAAGGAAGCACAGCCTATGGATAACAAGAATGTGGTGCTTCCTTAACTGTAAGGCTAGTTTGTCAGCAATAAATCTTTAATTTCTTGCATGTTTATTTAATGTGGATTAATGGCTTATGTCTCAATGAGCTCTGCAGTCTTTATTAAAATAAATTCAACTGACGAAAAATAGGAAATCTACACATTTCATGTTAAACTAGTATATAATTTGAAGTAATAGACTCAAGAGTGTGTGTTTATAGGATAAGAGAAGTAAGTCATTGTGGTTTTAAATAGATTATTATGCATCAGTATGTTGCTGAGCCTACTGAGACAGTAGACCATATATAGCACAAAAAGAATGTGATGTCTACAGTGTTTACGTCGTCTGTTCAGCATTTTACAATTGAGAATGTCTATATATTAAGCTAAAAATACTGATTTGTACAACGGGGTAAATTTTTTCTTAATGAGATTCAGTTTGTTCAGGACAAAGGGACACTCATAAATTAATATTTGAAAGGACAACAGAAATTGGTTTAGCAAAAACGTTATGGCAGTCACAGAATCTGTTGAGTTGGAAGGGACCCCCAAGGACCATCCAGTGCAACCCCTGTCCCTGCACAGCCCCATCCCCAAGAGTCCCCCCTGTCCCCAGAGGATCATCCCAGCCCTCCTGGAGCTCTGGCAGCCTTGGGGCTGTGCCCACTGCCCTGGGGAGCCTGGGCAGTGCCCACCCACCCTCTGGGCAAAGCAGAACCTTGGCCTGAGCTCCAACCTGCCCCTGCCCTGACACAGCTCCAGCCCATTCCCTGGGCTCCTGGCCCTGCTCCCCACAGAGCAGAGCTCAGTCCCTGCCCCTCCTCTGACCCTCCCCAGCAAGTTGTCCCTGCACTGAGCTCTGCCCTCAGTCTCCTCTTCTCCACCTCAACACACCCAGTGCCCTCAGCTGCTCCTCACACCCTTCCCCTCCAGGCCCTTCCCCATCTCCATTAGATGTGGGCGAGTGTCTCCCCAAGAGCAGACCTGGAAATGTGGGACAAATCACTCTGTGCTCTCAACTAGTGCCACATAAACAGCAGTTAAACAATGAAGTTTGACATGATTGTGTTTCCATTAACCACACACTGGTGGCCCCAGTTGAGTTTTTGTACAACCTGAGTCTCTACTGCTCACAGAGCCTTGGTGACAAGTGACAACCCCTTTCCTCTGGGTCCCAGTGGCAGCTGTGACTTCTCTGTTCTGGTGCTGCTCTCAGTGATTTAGACACTCTGGGTTTACAGGCTGCCAAATCTACAGAGAGAGGATTCATTATGGAAAAATCTTGGTGTTTTACTTGGTGAAGAATTTTCAACCAGATCAGCAACTCCCCAACAAGCATCTGACTTGGTGGTTGATGGCATTAATTTTAAATATATTACAATCATCATAACAGACACAGAAGTCTGTAGAGCCCAGATTTGAAATTTGCATAATCATCCATTTTGCATGCAAAGGAGCTGTGAATTCAAGGGACTTTAGCACATGCTTTGTAACATCACAGCCAAACTCCCCTAACTGTGGATAGTTGCTTGTGCAAATTTACGATGTTTGTCTCTTTCCTCTTAAAGGCTCAGAATTTCTGAGTTTCAGTGAGTTTTGCTTGCAGATGGGTCTCCACACACTCTTGGTATTGTGGGAGTGACATGGGTCACCCAACAGTTCTGACAGCAGATTTTAAGGCTGAAATGCTTTACCTGCTACTGAGAGACCTGCTCATGAAAAATCCTCTTTCTGTGAGGTGAACGTGTATGAACTCAAGGAAAGACAAATATTGACTTCCTTTACAGTGGATTGCATATACAGACTTTAATAGTGAATTAATTATCCACTTCTCCACGTGGGGGATAATGTGTAATAAACTGAGCCATGGTTACCAAATAACATGTTCATTTTCAAAGACAATATTGGAGCATTCACCCTTTAAGAAGCAATAGATCTTGTGCCTACTGCACTGCAAAGTTGAAGGTCAGTTAATTTATTAACCCCAAATGATTTTATAACCTATTAAACATAAACCATATCTGAATTATTAATTAATATTGCTGTATTATAGTGTGCTCTGTCCTCTCATGGCTTTCTAGCATTTGTCATTCCTCCTCCTCCCAAGCCCAATGGGGCCCTTTGTGGGAGTTCACAAACCTTCAGCCCAATGAATAATTAACACTTGCTCCATTTGATTTGTTTTGAGAGTTGATTTTTTTTTAAAGAGTTTATTCCACTGACTGTGTAATATGTGGTAAATGGGAATTTCTTCAATTTATGCTGACCCCAGGATGAACTTAGTGGGTGAAATGTCTGGTGTTTCCCTTTTGTTCATCACCTGTACAGTGCAGATGGTACCAAGCCTGGTTCAGAGTTGTTTCAACCGCCAATTAGTTATAATGCTCTGATTGTGGGTTGCTCTGTTAATTAGTCCCTGGGTAAATGCTTCACCTGCTGAGGGAGGTACCTGGCACTCTCAGGAGTGACATCAAAATATTCTCTGTCAGAATTATAGTATTTTATCAATTGTCACTGAAGCCACTGAATCTGTGCAGAAATTCTTCTGCTGAAGAAAATTACAGGCATATGAGTCAGTGATCCCACAAAACTGAAATGTGGTACAGCTTTCAGAGGATACACAAGAAACAATCACTAAAAAGTAAAACTAAAGAGTATGTAGAGTGTTTTAGAACATTTTAGAGTATTTAAACCATTTTTCTCAAGGTATGGGATGTGTTCAGGCCACCTTTAGTGAGTTGAGAGATAGTTTAGATGTGATAATTTTTACTGTATGTGGTTTTAATATTTTCAATTTTGCCTGTTCCACAAATATCCCAGTTACAGCAAGTCCTTTGTCTGGTACCTATGGCCTGGTGACATATCATGATAATGAAGTCCACAACTTAATATTGTTTTACACTTTTCTATTTCATCATTTGTTCCATGGTGCTGCTGCTGAAAATATAATGGAGGAAAGTTTTACCTTTAGGGCCAAGACTTTTCATATAAGTTATTTAGGGTAAATGTTTCTTAATATTGTAGAGCTTAGTGCTGTCATTTATTGCTGAGCAAAGTGGTTTATCATTTCTCCACTGACTGTTTCATGCTAAGAAATTATGATGTTTAAAATATTCTTTTTATGACTCTGAGACATTTGAGGCAGAACTCTTCATCAGGCAGAGCTCTGATAGCAACTGCTGCTTTGTTCCACTTCTTTAAAGTGAACTTGCCAAAAGCCCAGTACTTAGAATTGCTCTTATTTATTGTTAGCAGATTAGGTTAAATTGGAAATTCTGGGTAAAACAAAACTAAAAAATTGAAAAAAAAATAAAATCTCCACCTTGTCCAAAGGACTCTGGCGTTTGTTCCAGTCCTGTTGAGCAGCTGTTGAGTGCTTTTTCTATAATCTGGCTTCATATTTTTATTTTAGATTTGATTGTACTCTAGGTTTATTGGCCTCTACCATATTTATCCAATTATTATTTATATTAATAAGAATGTACTTGATATTATTTTTATTATTTTATTTGCTTTCCTCTCTTACTTTTGCCTTGACTCCATTGCATCCATGGTCAGTTACCACTGGTTTATTTTTTTCATCCAAATTTCCATGAATTACCAATGATAATTCACCCTTTTTTTTTCTGTTTACATTTCCCTCTGTAGCCAATTTTGCCTGTAGTTTCCCTTTGCTTTCCCTCATCACAGGTTTCTACCATGCAGTCAGGTTTAGAATAGCTGAAATTTCTTTTGATTACTTCTCATCTCCTATGATCTGAAATATCCAGTCTGAAATATTTGGGCTCCCTGAAGATGTGTGTTCAATCCTGCCACAACCACAGCAGACAGTTATCCTTCTGAGATTAATAAATTCCATTCTATAAAGTTCACAGAGTCTGTTGCAGCTGAAACTTCCAAGAATCAAATCCTGTCTGCTCTGTTTAATTACTGGAAATAACATAATCTTTCAGTAGGATTTAAGATTTATTTCTGTGACTGGATTCTTTTCTCCTCAGCACACTGGGGTTTGCCATTTAATTAGTTATTGCCTCCCCCTACCAATAATCACCACATTTCAGCAATATTGTGTGTGAGGGAGCAGCTTGTTTGGTGCAGTTTGTAGTAGAGTGAAAGATCATTTGAGTAAATACAAAAATAATAAGAAGAGATCTTAAAGCTCATCCAGTGCCACCCTCTGCCCTGGGCAGGGACACCTCCCGCTGTCCCAGGTGGCTCCAACCTGGCCTTGGACACTCCCAGGGATGGGGCAGCCACAGCTTCTCTGGGCACCCTGTGCCAGGGCCTCCCCACCCTCCCAGGGAAGATTTTCTGCCTACTATCCCATCTAATCCTGCCCTCTGTCAGTGTGAAGCCATCCCCCCTTGTCCTGTAATGACACTTTTTAATAATTTATGCTTATTCACAGGATTATTTGATTTTGCCTGTTAAAAACTGGCAAATTGAAAGTTATGTTAGAACAGCCCAGCACTAATTCTGTGTACCTGTCATATTTGCCTTGGCTATCTGAAGGTGGAGGGGTTGTGTGATACAGCAGGTAACATTAATGTGGCAAGTTGAGGTCACTAATTAATCCTGCTTTAACCTATGTCCCTCCTGCAGTGGCATTTAAACTGTGCCACTCACAGGGCTCAGTAAAGGCTGCACAGAAAAACTGCACAACAGTTAAGTGTTTTAATGACACACACTAAAGCAATGCTACTGATTAGTTTCTTTGCTAATTACCTTCTGCTACTTCTGTTGGTAATATTTCAACAAAATAGGCACACTTATTTACAAATAGCATTGCTCTTTCAGATGTCTCTCTTTGCTTAATTCCTATAAGCTCCAGACAGAACAAAAGTTTTTAAAAACTCATTTTTGACATTTTCAGGAGCACAAAACATATAATTTTTGTAAGAACATCAGAGGAGTTACAATGACTGGAAATTTCCTTTCTCTTTTCCTATGACTTGCTTATAGTTCATTCCCAATAATTATACTGAAATTATGTAAGAAAAACTATGTATTGTTTGTTTTTGCAGAATCTTAGGAACTTCTGGATTGAAGTTCTCTGAAGGATTTTCATCTTTAAGCCTGCAGCCTGATTTTACTTTAAACTTCAATGACTTGTCTTGGACTCAGACTGCATTTAACTTTTCTAGGAGAGGATTTGTATGTCCTTTTAGCAGGGAAGAAACTGTGGTTATCTCCCTGATGGAGAGAGATTATTCTGTAGCACAATCTGTGGGTAAAATCCAAACAATTCAGAAAACAATTCTGGAAAACCCAACAGAAGACAAATGAGATCCTGTAAGAACAGAGGCACAGGCCTATAGGTGTGATTATCTTAGAATCCCAGGATATGCTGAGGTGGAAGAGACCCTCAAGGACCATCCAGTCCAACCCCTGCCCTGCACAGCCCCATCCCCAAGAGTCCCCCCTGTCCCCAGAGGATCATCCCAGCCCTCCTGGAGCTCTGGCAGCCTTGGGGCTGTGCCCACTGCACCAAGTGCCCTCAGCCAATCCTTGTGTGGCCCCTCCAGAAGCTTCATCATCTTTGTGACCCTCTTTTGGACACTCTAACGGCTTTAGATCTTTCTTACATTGTAGCACCCAGAACTGCCACTCAAAGTGGATGATTGAATAGAAACAGAAAACCAAGTAACGAATCTCTGGCACATGTGAGGAGAGAGAATTATCTACCTATCTATCTAAAATATGTACTTTTGTTCTGCTTTGCTGCCTTTATCCTCACCCCATTGCTGGGCAGATAACTTCAAAATAACTTACAGTCCTCTGTTCTCAACCCAAC
>VYZS01019706.1:1419-20704 GCA_013400695.1 Neodrepanis coruscans | reverse complement strand
TGCTCTTCAATATATCCATCAATGACACAGAGTGATCGAGGGCACCCTCAGAAAGTGTGTTTATGACAAGAAATTGAGTGGTGCAGTTGACAAAACACAAGGATGGAATACCATCCAAAGGGACCTAGACAAACTGGTGGGCCCATTAGAATGTCACAAGGTTTAACAGGTCCAAGTGCACAGTGCTGCATCTGGGTTGCAGCAGTTCCAGATAGGAGTACAGAATGGGAGAAGTCATTGAGAACAGCTCTATGGAGAAGGGGATTCTCATGGATGAAAAGCTGGACATGAGCCGCCAGTCTGTGCTCACAGCCCAAAGGGACAACTGCATCCTAGACTGCATTAAAAGAGGAGTATCAAGCAGAATAATCAGAGGGATGTTACTCTGTCCCTCCACTCTGCCCTTATGAGGCCCCNCAGAGAGATTGTGGAATTTCCCTCCTTAGACATATTAAAAAGATGCACAGACATGATCCTAAGCAACTAACTATGTTTGAGCAGGGTGTTAGATGAGACGATCTCCAGAGTTTTCTTCCAACANGGAATACTGTGTCCAGGTCTGGAGACTTCAACATAAGAGACATGAATCTGTTAGAGCTGGTCCAGAGAAGGGCCACAAAGATGATCATGGGGGTGGAGTAACCCTCCTACAGAGACAGATCGAGAGAGCAGGAGTTGTTCCGCCTGGAGAAGAGAAGACTTCGGGGAGAACTAGATGCAACCTTCCAGTACCTTAGGGGGGCTTATAAAAAGGAGAGAGGGACTTACACAGGCAGATAGTGACAGATCAAGGGACAATGATTTTAAACTGAAAGAGAACAGGTTTATATTGGATATTAGGAAGAAATTCTTTACTCAGGTGATGAAGCACTGAAATAGGATGTCCAGAGAAAATGTGAATGCTTCATTCCATCAAGGCTTGTTTGGAATGAGCCCTGAGCAATGTGATCTAGTGAATGGCATCCTTGCACATGGAAGGAGGATTGGAACTTGATGATCTTTAAGGTCCTTTCTAACCTAAACCATTCTACAATTCTATAATTCTGCAAGAATATTGGACTAAGTAACTAGTTAGAGAAAACAAAGAAAAAAACCTCTGTTAGAGATTGCTTTCGAGATAATCTGAATTCTGCATAAAACCACATGATATACAGGTCTCTTAAGATGTAAGAAATTGCAGGACAACAAAACCAGTAACCTTTCTGTACCAATGACAAAAGACCCAAAAATGTGACAATCACCTTACAGGTTAAAATTCAGTGGGTTTTGGAGCTCTGACTCAGGCTTAAGATTCAACAGTCTAAAGCAGGGTAACTCAATTTGCACTCAGTAACCAATTAGACGCATGTACAAGCTGGAGATATGACCAAGAGGTTAGTTATGTGAAGAAATATGCGTAGAGTAAGATGGTACTGGAATCACTCCCAACAAGACTGATTTTTGAGGAATGCCTCTAAACAAATTGAAATTGAACAAGATATTGTGTTTATTTGATATGACATATTTATCTCCAAACAAGTTTTCTTTGTCATTCTAAAAGCCATGAGTATAGCAGGCTTTCACTAATCTTCCATCATCTTGCAGACCAGAGAAAGTGATTAGGAATATCTACTCCCAAAAAGCTTTCNGCCGATCTCATTGTTTATAGAAATGCTCCATTTTCACTTGACTTCTCTTAACCACTTGACCACAGTGATGTCTGCCAAAGAAAAAGTCTGATTTCTGCTCTTTGTTAATGTAGTGTAACCTGGCAGGGCTGGCTTGCCTTCTCAGAGTATAACCCTATAGCACAGGGTTTCAAAATGTGGTGTTCTGGAAGGTTACAGACTAAACAGGTTTCAGCTAATGGGGTGTCTTCAGTGTCTGAGGAAAGAGAAAGTTTAAAGCTTAGATGCTTTTTACAAAGTCATCCCTGCTTCTTCAATAACTCATTTTGCTATTTTTTAATTTGCAAAAATGTGTCTGTGATCCCATAGGCTCCTAACTACTTTGTAATGAGTGTGTATGAACAGATGGAAAATGTTTTCAATTTCTGAGCGAACTGCTAATGGATGTCACCAGCTATTAGAAAAGCTCAGGTGGTTCCATTTTGGGAGAATAGGTATTGTCATAAGCCTCTTCATTTTTGATGAAATGTTTGCTCGTTTATACCTTTATGGTAAGTTTGAGACTGCTTGTACTAGAGAAAAAAGTTTAGAACTTAAAGAGGAAATTATTCACTGTGAAATAGTCCAGAACCTTAGATGTAAACTTTTCACCAGAAAATAACAAAAACTTGTTGTAGGTCACATCAGTATCAGGGAACATTATTGACTGGGAAAAAAAAAAGTAATTCCGTCAATGTTAGACTTCTTTTTGTTCCTTTTCAGAAAAGAAAAAAAAAGAAACATTTCTCATTTCTTATTTGAAAGTATAGAACTACTTTCAACATCACAGTGTAAGAGTTTTCTTATATAGAATTTAGTAACTTTGCTCTGTCCACCTATTTAGGTTTTTATCTACTAACCCAGATTTCATACTGTTCTTGAGCTCCCTCTGCATCTGACATTAGGATCTTCCCATGAGAAGGAACTGAAATATGAAATATAGAAGAATAAAATGAAACTCAGTAAGTAAATATCCCCTTATATTATCCGTTGCAGGGAAGAATTAATGCAGTGAATAGGGCTGAGGTGTTCTCCTGGCTGTGAATTGGAGACTGGAGGGAATGTAGGCACAGTCATATTGGGATAGAGTAGTACTACTGAGTTACTCTTCCTTCTCCATTTAGTACAAAAGATAGAGTTGAAAAATATGAAATTGCTCCTCTCTGTTCTAGTGTTGACTCACTTTGCTAACTGTATTGAGACACCTCTTTGATCGGACATCCGTGAACTGCGTGAGACTGAATTAGCAGACAAAGATACCTCAGTATACTCTGTACTTGGTTGATATTTTGGAAGTTAAAATGTGTGAAAGACCCTTTGGACAAAATCTCACACTATTTCTCCAGGAAACCTGATGCACAAAGAGCAACATGGCAATCAGACCTTCTTCAGCAATCATGGCAGACGTGAAAAAGTTTTCACCCAGCTGTTGCTCCCTCTTTTAGCCTCAGTGTTTCCAATTCAGTCTTCAATTTGCCCGTTACAGTGGGCAAAAGAGTAGCAGCTATTGTAAGAAGGACAACACCTACAGAAATCTTTTCTCTACCTTTGCAATGTGACAACAGCGTTCAGAAGAAATTTCTTTCATCAGCTGTCCCATGTAAGGGCTGACTTCCCTTGCAGTCTTTCCCAGAGTGACAGGTGAGGTGGCAGGTGTTTATGCAGTGACTGGAATAATGAGGAAGGCAGATGAAGGAGTTTAAAGGTAAGCATTAAAACCTGCAAAGGATGGAAGAAAGACTGAACAGAGCAGATTCAGGGTGGAATATTGTCCTCGTAAGGCTCTGCACTGCACACATTTCCTAGGAGCAACATAAACATTTATATATGTATTTTTCTCTCATATTCAACAACTCCAGGCATAGAGAACAGTATGCAAGATGCTGTACAAATTATATCTCTTGGCCTCAACAAAAAAACACTTAGAACCATAAGCCCCAGCAGATGGACCAGACACTCTCCAGAAACTGGCTAGGTGATGCATGGACCACATCTAGCAATTATCTATATCTAAGTAAAAAAGAAAAAAATTAAAAAAATTCATTTTCTGCATTGAAAACTGCAAAGAAATTTGATATTTTAGCTTCAATTCGAATGAAAAGAATTATACATGTATGCCAATGATAGTATATTAACTTCCTTTGGTAAAATAGAAATATTTTAGTGACCTCACTTAATCCAGACCTGCCAACATTTCACCATCTTCCCAGTTAATTACTTCCACAATAAGAAATGGTATTGCAAGCCATCAGACATTGCATTACACTGCAGCTCCCACTTCTGCTGTGTATATTCCTCTACAGTCAGGCTGAATTATTTTAAAGTTTATTTTATTTCAACTAATCTCAGATCAAAAGAAATAGAACCTTACCAACAGCTGGAATGTGGCAAGTTCTTCACCCTGACTCATAAAAGTCGCAGGTAATCCAAAGGAAAACAATTCCAAAAGCACAGAATGGCAGTTACTTTTCTTCTCAGGAGCTCTGCACTGAAGGTAATAGATGCATTTCTTTAAAGCAGTCTGTTGGAATTTCACAGAGAGGCAAAAATTGCAGAAAACCCCCTGTGGTGGTTTTACCACAGATTCAGCGATTTTGGACAAGAGATTCTGAGAGAAGTCACAAACACACCCCAAAATGAAGAAAACACACAAATATCACAGTTTATTTCGCATACACACAAAAACCTGACAAATAAAGTGCAAACAGACAAACAAAATAAGTCTCCCAGGGCCCATTTTTGGGATGAGGATGCTCTGGAGATATTGCTTGTCTCTCTCTGGGTCCCCCGAGAGACTCCGGGGTAATTAGAAGAAAGCACGGGGCTGGTCTGAGAAATCCCTTAGCAGCGTGAGCTTCTGCCCGGCTTTGACTGAAGGAAAAGCTCAAGAAAATTAGAAAAACCGCGCACAACCCCCTCCCTCCCCTTCTCGTTAGCCCAAGGAGGGATTTAGTGCTGATGGAGGANCAGAAGTGATACATGTGCCAGGAGGGCACTTCCTGCTCATGGCGGCCGCCATTCGGCCTCCACGTGGCCATTGCCGCTGCCGCCTGAGTGGCGCCCTGCCTGCCCCTGCACGCGGGCGCACGCCCGCACGAGATGCAGGGCGCCTGGGGCAGGGTCTCACCGGCATGACCGCACGCGGCCGGCCCCTCCTGCGCTGCTGCGGGCAGGGAGCCGCCGCCACCACCTCTGCCATGGCTGCCACAGCGCCCTGACCGCTCCGCCGCTGCAGCCACACCAGGCTCCCGCATCCCCGCACTTGCGGCTGCCGGCATGCCCGCCCGCATGGGCGCCGCGCCGGCCTCTCCCACCGCTGCCCTCGCCAGATGCCCCCGCCGCTGGGCTCCAGGCACACCCCCCGCTCGGGGCCCGGACACCACCAGCACTGGGTGAAGCCGCCGCTTTCACCGGCTTCTCTGGGATCTATTGCGTCACTGCACTGGGCGCTTCGTGGCGCCCGCCTCTGCAACTCCGAATTCGGGGATCTGAACCCGACTCCATTTTGATCCAAAGAAAAGAGACCGCTCCCCAGGGCTGAGGGGCACGGAGGAACTGGCGGAGGGCGCCGGGTGGGCCCCGGTCCGAGTGGGCGGGGGGGGAAAAAGGGTCCCCCCCCCCCCCCCCTCCTCTTGCCATCCCGCGCGGTTGGAACACAGATCGTTTTTACTTTCATTTTTAACCCTACGACACCCCCCAAACGAAAAAGCCCAGCTGTCAGCTTCAAATAGCCTTGAAGTGGAGTTACAGTCCGAGGAGACAGAGAAACATCCTGTAAACCAAGATCTGAGAATATTATTTTAGTATGCATTGATAGAAGTGTTTCGCAAAAGCCCTATTTTCCCAACAACCACCTGGCCCAACAAGACAGTGGCTTTGTCCATCCACATGTCTGAAAATGGTCTATTGTCTACTGAAATTGGTGCCTTTCAAAGACAGGTTGCTTACCTGCCTACCACTGAAAATCAAGTCACAGCAAGATTTACTGAGCTCAAGCACTTCTTTCCACTTGGCAGAATTAATCAGGATAAATGAGCTTTTTCAAACACTACATCCTAGCAAAAAGGAGAGTTTCTACTTGTGTTTCATTAAAATGGAGCTAGTGATAAGTATTATTTCCTATGCAGCTGGGATAAAATAGGGCAATACAAATTTTGGCAAAAAGATCCTTTTTGATAAAGAGGCTTTGCAGCTTTAAAAGCTACTGCTTTTGCACAACTTCACAGGTTTTCAGAAAATAGGGAAAAACTCTAAAAAACAATCTCCAAGACAGAGGTGAATACTGTGTGTGGAGTACAGAGGAATTGCATGAAAAGTTCTGTTGCAAATCTTCAGACCAAACACCAAGCTTGGTTACTGAAAATGACTCAAGCTGAATTTTCAAATGTAAAAATGATAAAGTTAATTTCTTTGGTAGTTGATAGGATCCTTTTTCACTGGTTTTGTTTGGAGATTTGGATTATTTTGTGTACACAAAAGCTCAGCATGCTCAAGCAGCAGAATCAGCATCCACAAAAAAATTAGGTAATTCTGGCAGCAGCACAAGGAAGAAAGCGTGTGGTCTTACTGTGTTGGACAAGGAGCGCATACAAAAACACACAAATCACATCTGTATTCAACTCATGCCCAGCACCTCAGGCTGTGCCTCTTCAGAAGCAACTTTTCCCTCTGCTGGCCTCAGTGGCTACTTTTGTCTTCCCTCTGTCTGCTCTTTTAAAAACCCCTCTCCTTCTTCAGTGATATTCTTGATGTCCCCTTTCTCAAAATTTCCTTAGATTCAAACTTTCTTTTCCGAGACTTATGCCCACGTGCCTCTGTCTGTCTTTTCATACATTTTGATATCTATCATCACATATAGTAGCCAGAGGTGACTATAAGGCGTACTTGATTCTCAGAAGCTGTTTAGGCCCCAGAGAAGCTGATGGGAGCTCAGATTCTAACCTTAAGCATAAAATTTTGGGATAATTTGTCCTGTAAAAACTGTCAATGTCAATGTTGCCTGCTATTTAGACATTCCTACAAGCCTCTTTTTGTTTAAGGTGTTATTGGGTTAACACCAAATGATTGTGTTAATATCTCAGCCTTTGTCTTGGAAGAAATATTCCATTTTGATTCCTCATGGCTCTAGAGAAAAATGGGAAAAATGAAGAAAGGAATGTTAATTAAAAGACACAAATTGTGTTACTAGATTTTATTTCACTCTATCAGTTTGAGAACAGAAGAAACAAAACCAGTATGCCCTATGCACCCAGAAGACAACCATATCCCTCAAATGAAGACTAATTAGGGAGGCTTGAAGGTGAATCACAGAGGAGTTGATTTTACCAATAGCACAATAATTTTTTTAGAAGAATTGCAGATACAGTTATTGTTTTTCCAAGCCTGAAAGTCAAAGAAAGCTTCTAAAAATAAAGATAGCATTCATAAATTTTCTTTTGAAATTTTAAGTATGTTTTGTGTAAGCTTTCAGGTTTAACTGAAATGTTTCAGTTTGGTGACTAGAATCTGAAAAAAAATCTGATGGGAAACATGTATGAGTCAGCAACCACACCTCTAGAAAAACTGGAATAAAGAGAGTTTGAGCCAGTAAACTATTATCTCCCTTTATTACAGCTAGCTAAGAATCAGTAACAGTTATTAAAAGTATATAAATGAGATGGAGCTAAATTTTTTTTTGGTGAAGTAGAAACCCTGAAGGAATGATTGGATGTTAAGAGTCTCTTTGGTTCTGTACGTATTGAAACAAGGTAAGAAAGAGTTTTTTGCTTTGGAAGTTTTTCACAAGATGTGCTTTCAGAGAGTGAAATGTATGAGCATAGTATCTACATGACAAGGTTTTAATAATGCGGGGGGCTAAAGAGTTGGCTCCTGTAAGGGACACCAGAACCTGACTCTGCATCCTGCAGAGACAGTTCAAGCCAGCCCCAAGACAAAACTGCCCCTGGCCAAAGATGAGTCCATGAGAAATGCTGGTAGACTTTCTGAAGTAACATAATTAAGAAGGGCACAACAAGTGCTGGGAGAGAAAAGTTAGAATGCGTGAGTGAAACAATTCTGCAGACACCAAGCTCAGTGAAGAAGAAGGGACAAGAGGTGCTCCAGGTGCTGGAGCCAAGGTTCTACTGCAGCCTATGATGTAGACCTTGGTGATGTAGATATACCCCTGCAGCCCACGGAGATCCATGCTGGAGCAGAAATCCATCCTATATCAAATGCAAGACCCCCTGCCACAGCAAGTGGATGTGCCCTGATGGAAGATGCAGCCTGCTGAGACCCCACACTAGAGCAGGTTTCTGCCAGGACTTGTGGCCCTAGAGAGAGGATTCTATTGTTGGAGCTGGTTTTCTGTGCCCCTGTGGAGGAAACAGACACTATAGAAGTCCATTCATGAAGGATCGCACCTCCTGAAAAAAACCCATGCTGGAGCAGTTCCTGAAAACCTGCAGCCCACAGGAAGTCTGTCAGGTGCCCACCAAGTAGCTCAATCACTTCTCTTCCCTACAGGACAGCAGGGTGAAAACAAAAGCTCATGGATCAAGATAAAAGGGGTTTAATAAACAAGAGCAAAGGCTGCATGGGGAAACAAAGGAAAACACGAAGATTTTATTCTCTACTTCCCATCAGCAGGTGATAACCTGCCATCACCCAAAGTAGTGGCTGGTCCATAAGACAAATACCTTCTAATAATGAATGTCCCCACTCCTCCTTTCTCTTTTTCTTATTGATGAGTCATATTGTTATACGGTAGAGTATATCCCTTTGGTCAGTTTAAGCCAGTTGTCTTGGCTACATCCCTTCCCAACCTCTTGCCCAACCCTCAGGTTTTGAGGCTTGGGACCAGGTGGTAGTGGTTCAGAGAAACAGCCATGATAATGTTCGAGTAAAGCTCAGAATCAGCCAAAACATTGGAGTATTATCATCACTTTTCTAGTTGCAAATACAAAGAATGACACTATGAAGGCACTATGAGGAAAGTTAACTCCATCCTAGTCAGATCCAATACACTCGATAATAAGTAACATTTAATAATCTGTATTTCTTAAAAAATTGAAATGTGAATGGAAATTAATTAGAGAATTTAGAACAAAGTTAAAAACATTTAAGAAAGTATTTTGAAAAGAACCCCACTCTGAGTTCTTTACTTTTTTTACAAAGTCACAAGAATTCTTAGTTTCAAAAAAATTATATATTATAAAGGGATAGGTAGGAGGAATTGACAATTCATTTCTTGGAGTAACTTCTTTGTTTCTGTCAACATAAATTTTACCATTTGATTTTAGTCTGACCTTGCATCTAACGTAAACTCTAATCTTTTTCAGACTATGCAAACTTGTTTTTCTCTTCTTTCACAAATACTTTTAAACAACAAGAAGGGCATTACATAAATGTTAGCTGAGTGTCTTGTCTCTGCATTAGCAGAACAAGTTCCTGCAGTCCCTTGTTTGATCTGCTTGTCAATTTTCCCCTGAGAGAATAAACAAAGTGTCAGACTTCTTAGGATTTATGTGTGTAATCAAGAGGCATGCAATGCATGAGTTTAGCCACTTTCAGACATTACCCAAAGCATATTGTACAGCAAAACTTTAACAAGGAGGACTACAGGGCTTTAATACTAATCCTCCTCTGATCTGTGCATTGTGCTGGTCTGGAGGATTTATAGATATCTGGTAGCCCAGATGAATTAGGAATTGTAGAAATTTAAGACAAATAAGCATAGAGTGTGTGCAGTTTGACTGCATGAAGTATGTAACAAAATTCATCCAGACTTCAAGAAGAGTGTCTAAGCCGTGTCCAATTCAGCCAGGTCACACTGATCAGATTCTAGGAGAAAAACCCTGATTACTTTAACAGAAAAACCTGCAGGAGAAGGCTTTTTGAGCCTGAGTCTAGAAAGATCTGTTAAATCTTTTCTTGTGCGTGGTCAAGTTTTCATTAGTGGAAGCCCTAAGCAGGTAATTTGCCTTCAAAATATATAGCCATCACATAATCTCATGGCTGGGCTAAAGCATCAGCAAGATTTTGGACAGAAAGGAGAAATGCATAATGTGAACAGACCTCAGAAGAAGTGAAAGCCCTCTCCAGTATGGGACAGTATCACAGCTGCTTGGCCAACCAGCTCCAAGGCTGAGAAAAGATCTATGTAGCCCAGCAGGTTTCAATTTTAATATTAAAAATAAAAAAAAAAAAACAAAAAAACCCGATGTATTTTTTTCTTAGTTTCAGCATAGTGCTTGCTAGCTGCCATGAGATACTACTTCTCCCTTTCCAGGCTGAGGGAAGAGATTCTGCCCCTCTGCTCAGATCTGGTGAGCCCCCACCTGGAGGGCTGTGTCCAGCTCTAGGTTCACTAGCACAGAAACGACACGGACCTGTCTGAGTGAATCCAGAGGAGGGACACGGAGATCATCAGAGGGATGGAAAGGCTAAAAGAATTGGGCTTGTTCAGCCTGGAAAAAGGCTTTGGGATGACCTAACTTTGGCCTTTCAGTACCTGAAAGGAGACTACAAGAAAAATGGAGAGACACTTCACAAGACTGTTTAGTGGCAGGACAAGGGGGAATGGCTTCATTCTGAAAGATTGAAGAGGTTTAGACTAGATATGAGGAAGAAATTCTTTACTGTGAGGGTGGTAAGACACTGGAAGAGGTTGCCCAGAGATGTTGTGGATGCCCCATTCCTGGAAGTGTTCAAGGCCAGGTTGGATGGGGCTTTGAGCAACTTGGTCTAGTGGAAGGTGTCCATGTGTACAGCAGGGGGGTGGAACTGGAGGATTTTTAAGGTCCCTCTCAAACCTAGACTTTTTATGATTCTATGTTATCATTCTGTGTTTCTATACTGTGCACTTATACTTTACAATAAGTACTTTAACACTAGCACAAAAAAAAAAGTTAAAAAAAATAAAAAAAAAAAGTTGAGTTAATTATCTGTTTTTAACAGTTTTCACTCCAGTCTTGTGCAATGCAAATTGTTAAAGATCTAAGTACAGTAAATCAAAGCAAACTAATTTTGTTAGTTTTCCAAGGCAGGCTGGAATGAAACACTAAGTATTTATGATGGGAAAGTATATTATGATAGAAAATCATAGAAATGGAAATAATAAGCACAACTATCCTTAAAATGGCATAACTTACTGTGAAATGTGAAATATGGACATGGAGAATGTACTGTGAGCATTTTTCTCAAAAGTCAAAATACTGAAATTAAATTAAGTCTAGTGGAAGAAATAGACTCTCTGTTTTCTCAGACTACACAACCATTAGAGATAATGGTTGTATAACCTTTTAAACATTACACAACTAAATATTGTTTAGTGATGCAACCTTGGTATGCCAGAATTCAATGGCAAAATTAGTCAGCAATGTAATTTATGAGGGACTCTCCTGGTTCTCTCCATACACAAATCAAATTTGGAGGCAGAATAATGTCTTATGATAGAAAGGTAGTACTTGCTGAATGTGTTGTGTGGCAGCTTGCTATACACCTCCATCTGAAATCACATTTATAAAAGAAATGTTCAATTCAAAACCATTTTTACTCCATTTTGCTGACACCTAATCCATAATTCTTGCTGCCTTGTGTATTTCCACATATAAGATACTGCATTGTCCTGGTTTAGGACAATATTAGGTTTATCAATGGACAAGAGATGGATAGGGAAGGCAGCAATTTATTAAAATGTAGATATATGGGGGAATAAATGGGTGTAATTGCCCAATTATGGCCAGCAGAGGGCGCTGTGGTTGCCAGCCNTCCTCAAGGCCGTGGTGAGTAGAGACGCCCTGCCTTCAGCTCCAGGTCCCGGCAAAAAGAGCGAGAACCAGTGCTCTGTCCCACAGATTATAATCCCAGCCCCTTCCCAGCACTCCTTGTGGGTCTCCGGGGCTGATGGGAATCCCCCCCCTCCCCCGGCAAAGGTAACCTTGGTAACCTGGCTACTCCTCCCAACCAGATATAGGCACAGGAAAAAAGAGTTATTTTTTCCTTTGTCTTCCCCTGCAGTTTTTTAAGCCAAACCATTATATGCATGATGCAGACAGAAGTAAAAAATGGGGATAACAGAGAAAGTTCTTTCAGGTGAAAGAATGAATGCAACTCTGGTTCCTCCCATTTCCCACTGAGAAATGGTGGCTTCCAAATTTCTGGAAATCAAGGCCATTAATGTGAAGGACTCTTCTTTGGACCAACCTTAGGTATAAGGGCCAAATGATACCAAGAAGCTGTCACTTCCCAGTACCTGAACCTTGCCTGAAATACCCAGAAGAACAGTACCTTGAGGGGCAGCCTCATCGCTGCCTCATTTTGACATATAGTGTCTCAACTTTCCTTTCAGTATGGGTCCCTTTGAGAACTTTTTCTAGTGAGTCTCATAATTGGTTTCAAGCAATGCAAATCACCAGACCTGTGTCTAAATAATGTCTTTCGTGGTACCTCAGTCAAACAATCCTTCCTGCTTTCCCATGGGCACAATCTTCACCATGACCTTTCAGTGATCCCCTGGTGCATTTCCTATCAAAATCTCCTTATTTTGAGACCAACTATACTGGACTTAGTAGTTAGGTCCATAGTCATGAGATGTTACTATAGAAAATGAAAAAAAAAGATGGCACAGATATTTGATCATGGTTCTGGGTTTTCTTAGACACTGATGTTTGATTCTGCCTGGTTCAAGCCACAATGATGTGAAAGCTTCTGAAAATACCTTCTGAAGTCAAGAGCTGTTCACTCAGGTGCCACAGGAAGACTGAAAAAATCAGTGAGGTGGGACCAGAATTGGAGCTTTTTAACTCCTTCAAATGTTCCATCCAGTTGTATGCAATGCCTTCCCTGCTTAATTTTTAATTGTGCAAATCTGTAATTTACACACAACTCAACACTTGTAATTTGGTGGGCTTCTTTAATGTAGTTTAAATTCTACTTTTATGATTAAACTGTTGAAAAATGCCTTGGACAATTTAAAGAGTGAGTGACACTTCATATTTAAAATTATTTTATTTAGATTCTTTTTTTTATTATCCTGAAATTTGTTGTTGTGGGAATAGCAACTTCAAGTGATGATTAGTTATTGGGAACAGTATTTGTATTAGTACTCCCATTTCTGCTGAGAAACTATCTTCATTTCCTTTTTTTAACTAAAATTTAATGAGATAGTAATATAACATATAATTAATTTTATAATATTTTTTAAATTTATAGGATAACCAAAGGGGATTCTGTCTACAGAATCCCCATCTACAGAGCCCATTAGAATCCTTGGCCTGTTTGCTAAAAATGTCAAAGAATGTCTACCAGTTACTGCCAGGGCTATCTCTGATCATGATAGCCCAAAGGAATTTCTGCCTTTGTTTCCAGCTATCAAATATGATGGGGAATACAGATCACTGTAGGCTGTGAGCCTTTTTCTTATTTCATCTTTTAAAGGTCCAATTCTGCAGTGCATACAAGTGCAACTTTATCATTGTGACAGCATTGCTGTCAGTGGAGCTGCTCCAAGAATAAGGTCAGAGAGTACATTCCTACAAGGCCATGGATTGAAAAATATTTGGAGTGAGATTTATTTGCCGGTTAGGAACCTGAATGATGCGCAGCACAATAGTTTCTGCTACTTGTTTGTGGCTTCTTCAGTAAAAAAAGTTTGTTATAATAGCAATAATGTAGAGAAGTTCTATCTATTCTTCATCATTTTACAGCACTGTCATATTTCACATCTGGTACTGTGTTTGACTTTTATTCCTAGACCTGTTAATATGAGATATATCCACAGAAAGCAAACTCAGAAGATTGATTGGATGTTTCTCATAAATATTAAGCTCTTGCGTTATACACCCGCACATCAAGAGAAAGGACAAACACCTGCTTTGCAGAGGTCTGAATTTCTAACATATTTTTGGCCAAATGGAACACACAGGTTTCTATTGAAAGCAAATCTGCTTAAATGTATTGGTGACAAATAAGACAGGCAAAAAATAAGCATGAAATTCTGGGGACTGTTCCCGTGGTTTTATTTCAGTTTGCTTCCACAAGACTGCACAATTCTCAGGAACTGGGCATTGAGCTGCCTTTCATGTGTTATTTAGGAAAGAACTCAGCTCTTGTAGACAGAACAGTGCAATGTAAAGTGACCATTAGCCGTTATTTTCACTTGAGCCGAGGTTTATTTTAGCCCAGTTTCCCGTCTACAGGGAAATGCAGCTAGTGGATGACTTTTCACTCTCATTACTGAGGCTTTGAGAGCTGCCTTAATGAATCCAGTGCTAGCTTCCCATTGATTATTGATTCCATCAAGCTCAATGAACAGAAATAAGTAGTTCCTAATTTGTTGTGAGGTTCCAGAGACGTGTTTATTTATTAAAGGAAGGAGCTGTGGCAATGTGCTTCTCATTCACGGTTTGTATTGGCAATGACTGGGGAGAGAAGGGTGGACTATGCCAGGCAGCTTGCATGATAAGATGTTCACAATTACTGTTCCTCAACAGAGACTCCTGGTTCTGCCTCCTATTTCATGTCTTTGCTTCCCCTCTTTAATATTCAGATTCTTGAGCAGTTAAAGACAGGGGACATGATTTTGGTCTATCTCTGCACAAGGGGGTTCATGCCCTGGTCACAAGTTCCTAGTTATGAGCTAGAAAGATGCTACTCACTGACCTCAGCTGCATCTCACAGCCACATGTCCTTCTGATAGGCTTGAGCCTAATGACACTGTCATGATGATAATATCGTCATGATAATGGTCTCATTAACTCCCCACACCTTCTCTTTGAGAGGAAATGAAAAGAAACAAGGTACAGTGAGACACATTTTAAGCATTATTTTTATGACATGCTAGGTAACGAGAGAAGCCAATAGATGTGGAAAGTCTGGGATTCAACAAGTCTCCTGATTACATCAGAGGTGAGACAAAGCTCAGTGCAAAGGCATTTTTTCATCGGCGATTTTGTCCTTTTCACTGCATTCCTGGATCCTGGCGATATAGTTACATCTCTGTGACTCAGTGACCTGAAACAGTCTTATGATCTCATTGTTTTGTATCTAGAGGTTATTTTAGTATGGCTTAATGGCCCTGAAATATGGAAAAGACTGAGTGGTCACTCTTTGAGTTTCAAAATCCACTTCTTTTTAACTCTTGATTATTATGACATTCTGATGTCTAAGGTTTGAAACTGATTCACAGAAATCTGATGGTGACTGTTATGATTTAACCGCTGCTGGCAACTAAGCACAACTTAGATGCCTGCTCACTCTCCTCCACAGTAGGATGAGGTAGAGAATTGAACGAATATAGGCCAGAAAACTCATGCATTGGGATAAAGACAGTTTAATAGACGAAACAAAAGCCACATATGCAAGAAACAAGCAATTAATTCACTGCTTTCCATGGGCAGGCAGGTGTTCAGTCATCTCCAGGTGAGCAGTGCTCCATCACACATAATGGCTACTTGGGAAGACAAATGCCATCCCTTCAAACATCCTCTGCTTCCTTCTTCTTCCTCTAGATTTATATACCGAGAATAACATCACAATGGTATGGAATATGCCTTGGGTTGTATGTGGTCAGCTGCCTTGGCTGTGTCCCCTCCCAATTTTTGTGCACCTGCAGCCTCCTTTCTGGTCCAGTCAGTAATAACTAAAACATCCGTGCATTATCAACCCTGCCTTCAGAACAAATCCAAAATATGTGAAGAAAATTAACTCTATCCCAGCCAGAACCAGCACAGGTGGTCTGAAATCAGTGGAAATTTGAGGGGCTGAGTAACAGAGTAGTTTCCCAAAGCCATCCAGTTTGGACTCAGGAAACCTGGATTCACATTCAAGCTTGATGTGCATTACTGGAAATGAGAAACTCAAATTCAACTGATCTGTAAAATGTGACATTAATTGTTCTTTTTTTACCTCTTATCTCTGCCTTACCCACTTACATTCAGCTTTCCAGAGCAGAGAATATCTCTCAATCTCTGTTTGAGCCAGACATTTTTACAATGGCAACACCATCCTCCCAGGGCTTTAAGGCATGTCCATAATAGAAAAAACAACAATAAATTTTATTCAGAGAAAAAAATTGAGGTATTAGATACGTGTTTCCTAAAAGAACTATATGCTGCACAGACAATTTTTTCTTCTGTAATAAAACAAAAAATGATTCAGCAGTAAATCTCAATGTGCTCTTCTTTCAGCAACGTAATTTTACAGAAGTCTAGCAAGACAACTTATGTGCCTTTCCTCTCATTTATTTTCTCTAAAAATAGTTATTCAACCTTGTGAGTTGAAACTAGAAATAGATGTTCTACACTGGTGATTAAATAACCCAATTAACCCCAGAGTTTAATCACTAAATATTCTGGTTTGAAGTACAGCTGGAATATATTCTTAGAATTCTATTTACAATTTTGTGGGCAACGAAAAGAAGTAAGTTGGAGAAGAGTTTTTTTAACAGCTTCAGGCCCTTCATTCCCAGGAATTTCTCTAGTTCCTTATACTTAGCTCAGTAAGAGGGATATTGTGTCAGAAATGGAAATACAAAATAGAGGACATCAGATCACAGAGTAATTCTCTATTCTTCAGGGAATTCTTCACTGAATAACTGATTTTTGGATCTCTGTGGTTCACTGGTTGGCTATGTGGATAAACAACTGTAGACAGGAAGAAAGATGTTTTGCTTCTTAAAGGCCACCAAAACTAAAGGTCCTCATCAGACCTTCTGCTTTCAGATATGGGAGTAAACTACTCCAAACTTTCTTGTTTAGAAAGTCTTGTGAGCAGGGTTTCTTGGTGAGATTTCTGATACATGTCTGCAACAGACTCTGATAGCGCCAGCTCATAATTCTACCTTTAAGAGAATGTAAAGCTTACCATGAAAACAAGACAGCAGTTAGGTATGCTGAGAGTATGACACACTTAGATTCATTTCCCATTTCTAATCAGTGCCTTTATCAGATTTTTTGAGTTGGGAAGAACAAGCCTTTTCCTCTTGTTCCCCGTCCCCATTTCTGGGATCTAAGAGAGGAAGGAAGGAAAACAGCCCAACTGCCAGTGATGTTTTAGGCATAACCTCGGGCCACCATGAGGGCAAAGGTTGATATTCTGAGGCCTTTACATCCATATAAGCTGCACAGTGAGACCCATCACACACATATACTGAAGTACTGTTGCAGTGCATGGAGACAAGTACTTGAATGCTGCTGAACTCCTCTGCTGTAGATGGACTTGGGCAGCTACTTGAGCAGCAAGGAGACCACACTTGTATTTGAGAAAGACAATTCAGTGAAAGCAAAGTCAGTGACAGGTTAAAACAGTTCCTCGAATATAAATGTGTGGGGTTTAAAATAGAAATACACAGTGTATTAAGAAGATAAATAGTAAATTAAAACAGAAATTCATTAACTGCATTGAGAATCTAACNGGATGAAATTTTTTTTTTACTTTTTTTGAAAAGAAACATTTCAACTTTCCAATAGTAAGACTTATTAATATTTAAAAACTGAGAATTTAAATGAAAATAACATTTATCTACAAGATAGTTTCATTCTGTAATATCAGCATTTTCCAACAGGTCACCTTAGAAAATTTTTATCTTTCTTAATTTGGTGCCACAGCAGTTCTACTGTTACTATTATGTCAGACTCCAGCATTTGGTTACAGAAATAGTACCTGAAGAACTTACTTTTGAGTTAAGAGGACAAGACAGTGCGTCATGAAATGCAAAGAGAATGAGATAGGAAAAAAACCCAACATACACATTTAAATATAAGTCAATGGAAGCAGGTTGATGTGGAACTGCTTGTATGAGAATAATCTCTGTGTTGCAGTATCTATAAAGACAATGTTAAAATGACCGGTTCCTGGTAGATAATGGAAAATTTTTTGTGTTTAGAAGCCTGCTTGTCATTGATTTGGTATGTGTTACACAGTGTTGTGAGCAGCCAGAGGTCTTGCTTTCAATAGTGTTTTGAATTATTTGGGGCCTTTAACAGAATTGCAGAACATTCTGAATTGGAAGGGACCCACAGAGATCATCGAGTCCAGCTCTTGAGTGAATGGCCCATATGTGCACAGATATATGGTAATTGTGCTTTCTCAGCCATTAAACCAATTAATTAACATTGGTCATATGTCTGCAGGAGGTCACTTGAACATAGAAACTGCTGAATTTCACATTTATGTCTTTATATTGCTTCCGGTGACTTCCTTGTTGAGAGCACCATAATCTATGGGACTAAAACACTTGATGCCCCATTTGAAACCTTATCTCAAGCAGTGCACAAAGAGACAGAACTGATATTGATAAGCTGCATAGAGAAGGGAAGGAAGTGTTGTGTTTACAGACATGAGGATGAGTCTTCTTTCTGGTTCTCCTCTACAAATGAAAAGTCAATGGGGAAAAAAAAAGCTTATAAAAACCTTTACAAGGGTAATGGTCAGTACCATAGATGACACCTGTGTTTTGATTTTAACTGTGCACAGGAAAAAAATTACTAAGCATTAACAGGTTCAAAAGTTTGCAATGCTTGTCTCATGTTTTGTTGAAGTCTGCTCAAAGCTCCCCCTTTCTCTCCCATTCCCTTCTTCTGTATCATCATCCCAAGAGCAGGATGACTGTCATCTGGGCATTTTCTCTGCTCCAGCATTGGAGATGGATTTGCAATGCACCCTCTTTACTCTTCTCAGCTGAATGATTCTTCCTCTCTCATGCCAAGCAGGATCATAACAGCTACACAGGGGGCAAATGGAATCTGTATGTCCACAGACATCGTAAAGTCTCAGTATCAATATTCTCTCTCTCCCCACCATAAAAGCTTCCCTTAGCACTAATATGATGGGTGGTACCAAGACTTTTAGATATTTATTTATATCCTTATTATGATTCAAATCACGTTACCAAAGTTATATTTACAAATCTGTCTCCAAGCTCCTTCAGTATCCTACATGGGAGTACTGAAGGAGAAGCAGTAAAGTAGTTGAACCTAGAATCACAGGATTCTAAGTACAAGGAATAATCCAAACTTTTCGCATAAGTTCCTTTGCATTTCCTGTGCTACAAGTTGCTGAGTCTCAAGCTTGTTATTATTTATCATAGCAACACACATTGCATTGCTAAATTTTTTTCTCTTGTGCTGGAAGGTGAAGTACTGCAGAGTGATGTATATATGAATCTAAGTACAAGGTATACTTAAAAATAACAAAAAGATCTTTCCTCATTGAATATATATAAGGAAACTTCAAGGATACTTATATTGTAAAGCTTTACGAGTTTCATTCAGTTTTTCTAGTTTTGTTCTGCTCGAAACAAAATATACCAGAAGTACAAATAAAATCTTCCTATTAGAAAGGTACAAACACATCCAAACCCCCTTTTTTTTTTTTTTAAATTCTGTGTAATAGGTTGTCTAATCAAATTACTAGTTGTGTTCTGTCAACAGAACATAATATCTTAATCTCTGGGGGCAGACATGCTTATTTTTAATGAATTGGTTAATTTTCTGACAGTTTATGAGCTGCTTTTGCTGAATATATCAGTTATCATCACCATGTAATCAAATCTGCCAATTACGTGACAGAGTGTTAGTTTATTGAGCAAATGCAAAGAAAAGGCTATTACCAAAAACTGCTGGGTCCATACTATTTCCATGATAAGAGAAGAACAATCA